>DWQW01009104.1:0-13254 GCA_018249695.1 Heliconius erato demophoon
ATAAAACACATAAAACTCTATATCATTCTATACCATTGTAAAAGCTCAACTTACGTGTCCCTGTAGTATCATCATGTCGTTGGTAGTCCAGTTGTATAGTACACCGCAGTTGCCGGCCGCGTAGAACACTGTTGTACTGTTGTTGTTATTAAGGTTGATAACACCAACTTTCGGGTTATAACCGTATATCCACCGTATATTCTGTGTTCAATATTTTTAATTATTATTTAGGTTGCGGTCGTCGTCGTGGCGTAAGGGCATAAGGGTGTGACTGTAACGTTTGTGGGTTCCACTCGATGGAATAAATTATTTTCACTTGTTCGCTCTGGCATGAACGCAAAAGCCAGGCGTTGAGTTCCGCCACATATTTTTTTTTATTATTTAGGTTTTTTTTTCATCAAAACCTTTAGGTTTCGAGATGTATCGATTTGTAGAGGGCCTCATATTAAGTCTATCAGTTCTTATCTGTTTAAATATAAATATTGCTATGAGTGAGTGGACTAAGAAATATAAAATTATTTTTTGATTAGCAATTGTTTTGGTCATAAATTTAATATATATTCCTGTTATATTATAGTTAAGTTCAGGTAAAGAATATTCGGATTTATAGGTAATACGTTAGCAGTTACGTGTTTTCTTTGGTTTATTTCAGCTTCACGCTGTATCCACCACACAGCAGGGTAGGCAGAGGGAACCCCAGTCTTAAGACTCTCCGTTCCCCACTTTCCGCCAAATTCTGGAGGCTTTCAGGTTTGTTTATTTCGTAACAATAAAATATGAGGACTTACAAATGGTGACGGTTTATAACCATATTGTCCAAAATCCGAGCGTTTTCTGATCTGTGACAACGAGAGGCTATAAAGGTTGCGAAGATCATCTCCACATTCGACATTCGCTTGAATGTTTGGCAACGAATGAAATTTCGTTGATTCGTCTTTTTCCATTTTAATTTAAAAGTCAATATTTTAATATATCTAATGTATGTAGTATATTTGACAAAACCTACATTTATATTTACTACAAATAAAGTAAACCTATTTGTTAGTTTTATACGTCAAAATATCAAAGAAGTTATTATGTAATTACTAAATTGAAGTTATACATTGTGGGTTCGATTCTCTTCTTCTTTCTTTACTCCAGATAGTAAAATATTTAATATTTTATTTTCCCGATTTAGTAACGAGGCATAGCGTCGCCTGTAAAAGTAAAAAAAACATTAAATATATTCACTATATATATATATCTATACGTAACTACACTCACAATCGAACGCAGTTGAGTCACATTACAAAACAAAACCAATGTCCTGCGGCCGCTCGTCGCTAAAATAGCGCATCGAGTAGGAAATAAATGAGTAAGAGACAAAGGCCGTTAACCACTGTGCACTGTACCGTATTTATAATTTTATATTATATACATATCTTTATCTCAACGCCTGTCAAAGTTCGCTGTAGTGTAGTAGTACACACGGGATAGCATTCGCCTTCCTCCACTGCTCCGATGTGGTCATGGATCTGACAAGTCTCTTTTTAACTCTAATTGGGCTAAGTTTAGTATATGCTAAGACGATTTTTGTTGAAGAAACTGTTTTAGGTCCTGAGGAGGTCAGTTTTTTTATTGTTTTATCTATCGCTTAAGTCTTTGTATTGGTGAAATAGGAAATAAATATTGATAATTTTTATAGACTTATAATTATATTAAAACAGAATAGACTCAGTCAATGGTTATAGATAATTAGTAGATATAAGAATTAACATACAGCTACTTTGTAATATTATTGTAACTTATGGCCTGGTGACCTATATTTTGTTTATAAATACTTACATGAAATTAAAGTAACGATTGATTGGTCTAATTATGAAATTATTATCATATTATACTAAATACAGTTTATATTATTTTTGTAATATATATAAAACAATTAATATATTAATATACTTTATAACAAAAATATACAAGTCTCATGTCATTAATGTACCGATGTATATATATGAGATACATAGATACGTACATAACTCACAAATTTGAAAAATTAAAAGAAAAGTTTGAATGAACGTATAGAAGTTATTTAAATAACTAATGATAAGAATACCTACATTAATTATTTTTTAGATAGCGTTTATGAAAAAATATGGCTATTTACCTGAAAAAGAGAAAGGAATGGATTTTGCGTACACTCCGCACGCACTGCACACTGAAGCTGTAAAGAAGATGCAAGAATTCGCTGGATTGGCACCAACTGGACATCTTGATGCGGAAACTAAAAAAGTGAGGCAAATAATTTGTTTATAAGAGACTTTTTATTAGATTATTCGAGCTTATCTTGGTCGGCATTCTTTTATTTTTATAAAGTCAATTTACAAACCAAAAAAATAAATATATTAATACCTAAATCATGCCCAACCCAAGATTTATGCTAAACTGCTTAAGAAGCTTTTCAATTTTTATTCAGCTTTTTAAAAGAAAACGATGTGGAGTGAAAGACATAGAAACGAAAGCAGAAACTCATCGAAAAAAACGTTATATTATACAACAAGGATGGAACAAAAAGGCTATTACTTACAGGTAGATACGTGTATTATGAATTAAGTAAAATAATATTTTTTGTTTTTCGTCAAAACTTATTAGTCGTACAAATTCTTATATTAGTAGCAAAAAGTTATCCTTTACACTGAAATAATATATTCATAATAAAAATATCAATAATTTTGTAGAGTCATAAATGGTTCGAGTACTCTACAAAAACCTCGAGTAGAAACTCTAATGGCTGCCGGACTAGCGATATGGGCCCCTCATGGCGGACTAAGTTTTAAGCAAGTAAATAACGACAAAGCTGACATACAGGTCTCATTTGCAAGCAAAGATCATGGAGACGGGTAAGTTGCACTCACCAAATAAAAAATGAAATATAAACCATAGTTGCTAACAATATAAATAAATTTTAATATGCGGATTTCGACGTAGCTTGAAAAGAAAATTTGAATTACTGATCAAAGCGCTTGAACGGTTTTCAAAAGGCGTAGGTTTGAGTACTTTTTTGGATTTGAGATGTTTTGTAATAATGTTATTTCATACATAGTAGCAATGATATTTTAAAATGTAAAAAAATATAATGGTTTCAATTAATGTTAAAAAGTATAGCAAAAAAAAACATTCCGATTTACACTATCAGCCATTTTAGATATATTGCGTATTGGGTGGTAGGACTCAAAACCGCGTATTACCTTATCAGACTTTAAAAACTATGAGGATTGAACTTCCTTGTTGCGCTTATAGTCTTTTCCAAATGCTCTACTGCATTTGTTTAATTAATGTTATTAATAATTTTGGACAGATAAACTATATTAGCCCCTCTCTAACCTAGGTTTCCTTTTGACGGGCCAGGTCACGTGGTAGCGCACGCGTTTCCACCACCACACGGTGCTATGCATTTCGACGATGACGAGCTATGGGGAGACAACCCTGAGGATGAAGAGGAGGATATGACGGACTTTTTTGCTGTAGCAGTCCATGAAATTGGGCATGCCCTTGGATTATCACATTCTAATGTGAAATCCTCGGTTATGTATCCATATTACCAATTACCAGTAGAAAAGCTCCATGAGGATGATATATTGGGAATGCAAGAACTTTATTGTAAGTGACATTAGATATACATGTATGCGTATAAACTTTTTCAAATGTATTCACAGATTTAAATCTGCAAATAAAAAATAACTATCATAAATACTCATTGTTATTTTGTTGATTCTTATGTCAATAAAAATATTTTTTCTAAATTTAGGATTGAGGCTTAATTTAAAATATTATTTTTCACTTTTAAATATCAATTAATTTGATTATATATAGAAAGTTTAATTTTTATTGTTATTATATTTTAGCAAAAGACAAAGTGGAAAATGCAGTATCAGAAGAGAGCACTGAGAGCACTGTCGCGTTTCGGTCATTCACCCTCGCCGAAGATGGTAAGAAGGTTTTCTTCTTAATTAATAAAAAGCCAAACACTTTTTTTTACATTGTTTTATATGGCGTTTCTTTTTTTTCAATTGGTAATTGTAAAAAAAACATATAGGTGCCTCTATTATTGTAATACCTCTTCAAAGTTTTTTCCTCGAATGAAATTTTATCTATTTATTATTTTTTAGATGATGAAAATGTCATACCCGATTTATGCTATACTAATTACAACACAATACAAGTGATCCAAGGAAAAATTTTCGTATTTGAAGAAGAGGTAAGGTTATTCAATACAAGGCAAATATTTAATTAAAAAGTTTATTTAAACCAGGATTGCCAGATTTTGTCTAGGC
Organism: Heliconius erato demophoon; assembly: GCA_018249695.1. Lineage (NCBI taxonomy): Eukaryota > Metazoa > Arthropoda > Insecta > Lepidoptera > Nymphalidae > Heliconius > Heliconius erato. The sequence continues at coordinate 4,311 of DWQW01009104.1, forward strand.
GAAAAGAGAGACATTTGTCACTGGAATTGTTAGTTACATATTACAAAAAATAAATGTATTAAAAAAGAGAGAGCCAGTCGTGGCGCAGCGGCACGAGGTGTGACTGCAAAATCGACTGGTTGTGGGTTCGATCCCCACTCGAGGAAATGAAATATTTACTTAAATTTATATTTTCATTTCTTCGCTCTGGTGTCGAGGTTAAGCGCGGCGTTGAGTTCTGCCCCTCAACACGCAAGGCCTCCAGAATTCGGCAGAAAGTGGGGAACGGAGTGTCTTAACACTAAGTTCCCTCTACCTACCCTGCTGTGTGCGGGATACAGCGTGAAGCTGATTTAATTTAATTTTTTTAATTAAAAAAGAATTATCTAAATACATGGAATAATTCACGAACATGATCCCACTATGTCTAGCCCGTTTGGCAGACATTTTTTTTTTTAATTTTGAATACTTATATTTATATTTCAGTGGGTTTGGATATTAAGCCAACGGAAGACAATTGTGGATGGATATCCAAAAAAGTTTCATGAAGTGTTCATAGGACTGCCACAGCATATTAAAGTTATACAGACGATATATGAAAAGCAAAATGGACATATTGTTATATTCTCTGGTAAACCATTCATTCTACCTACCCAGTTCATATGCAAAATGTTGAAATCATTTTAAGTTAGTACAATATTTGGAAAATTAGGAAACAATATCTACTCAAACATATCCTGTAGGTATATGTAAAGTTAAAAGGTCTAAAGCTTCAGAATGGAACCGAAATATATACAACTACATAAATTGGGTACTCCCAATATGAAACATTACAGTGGATAGTTTACATTAACTACTTTTACAATTATTATTATATTTTTTTCAATTATCTTCGTCACACAGGTCGAAGTTTCTGGGAATTCAGTGCGCGTTTTCGATTGGTGAGACGCGGAAGGCTTACAGAATACCACATCCCGCCTCAAGTGACTGAATTAAGCACAGTTTTTCTTTCTAACTACAATAATAAGACCTATTTAATCGAATATGAAAGGTTCTGGAGGTTTGACGAAGCGACTGGAAGAATGGACAACGGATACCCTAAGGATATGTCAGCATGGAGATATCTGCCCTACCCTGTAGACGCTGCTATTATATGGAAAGGCGGTAATTTTTTTATTCCTAATATGTTCTTTTTAATATATTATTTCTATACAGTATTTTTAACAAAGTACAATATTATAAAATATTTTTGCTGTGTTATGCAGAGTTCCGGTTTGTCAGGATAGGACATTTTTTTTAAACAGAGTTTTTTGTCAACACCGCTGTAAATGAAACCACAATTTTAATTACTCCATAAAAGCCTAAGACATTAAAATAAAAAAAATCCCAAAAATGAAAAAGTGATTCTTTCAAACAAAAATAATAAAATTATCGTTGAATAATAAAATTATCGTCGTAAATAAAACGCCATTTTTCAAGAACGACGCACGCAGTATAAACCTATCAAAGGGAAACCGCCGCGTACGCCTCATTCCGAAATCGAAACGTAGGTTTTGGTTGCAAAGTTCAAAGTTGATTAACCTTTAGTAGTGTTTTTGTAGTAATATGTGTTTACCTTATTGGTATCTATGCGTAACTGCGTCACACGAAATACAGGTATGGATAAACATCGTGAAATGAAGAAAATCCTACGTCAAAACTGTTGAAATATATTGATTAATATCTTTAAGTATGGGTTTAAAATATTTCACCCTATATGCTGTTTCCGTAAAAGGAGCGCTGACGCTTCCACCCTCTATATTGGCTGAACAATTTTGACTAAATCAAATAAAATAAAAAAATGTAAAAATATACAGTCCCCTGAGTGTTGATCAAATTGACACTATGGCCAGTCAGATACTACCTAATTAATTACCAAAATCTCACGTATTTTTATTATTTTTCAGATACATTCTTCTTCCGCGGTCCTCGTTTCTGGCGTTTCGACAACACAGAAATACGCGCCCACCCCTACTACCCCTTACCGGTGGCACAGATATGGTTCCCTTGCAAGCCTACGCCCGACATGATGCGGTACACCACTAATGATGAGCCATAGACAATAGATAAATAAATAATTCAAATAAATTATTAAAATTATATCTAAAATATATATATTTACATTGTAATCTATTGTGCGTTTTATTTTATAAACTTGTTTTGTATTTTAATTTAATTTCTAGACAGAACCTGCAGCACAATAACAGTCTGTCTACCTAACTAGATTTGAAATATTCCTACTAATGCTGCCTTTTAAGTGCTTGACTTAATTTTTTTTATACGTTTTCTAAACAAGGTATTTTATTTCTTAAGTGTAAGGTATTTTATTTCTTAAGTAATAACATTTTAAAAATATTAGAATATTTAATAAGCCTTTTTTATTTTGGCCTACGAAAACAAAACTCTTGTAGGTACAGTAATAAATGTGTAAGTCCTAATAATGCAAGTACATATGTGAAGACGAAACAAAACGATAAGCGAATTTACACAACAAATAGTAGATAATAGATAATGACTTAACATTTTTACATATTAGATAGGACTAATAATAAAACAAATAAATACAAGAACTAAATATACATCCTCTAGTTTTACTAGTAGTGTTGTACTAAGTGTTAAGATGAAAACTGTATTAATAACAGGATCCGAGAGCGGTATAGGACTAGGAATGGTCAAATATTTATTAAAGAATGGAAAAGCTGATAATATTTTCGCAATTTATTTAAGGAAAACTGAGGTAAGTGATTTGATTCTCTCTCCAGGAAGTTTTTACCAGGTTTTATTAAATCCTTAAGTGTGAGACTGGGTTCATCCAACTTTGTTACTAAAATGTTAAAAGTGATTTATTTATTTTGTGAATTACCATATTACATTGCATATTTAGTGTTTTTAATTTGAGACTATATGTTGGTTATATACAAAGTTATAAACGTAGAGATTTAACTTATTAAAGTTTTTGATGATGATTACAGGAACTAACAAAAATTGATGAAGAAAATAAAAATGTTCACATGATACAATTAGGTAATGATCATTTTTGTATTCTAAATTTTAACTATTGAAAACATGAGGCCGTCTTGGCAGATGGACAGTAAACGCTATAGGTGTGGGTTCAATTCATGTTACGGGAACGACTACAATTAAATTTAATTTTTTTCGCTTCGGTAGCAGAGCGCTTAATTAGAATCTGCCACTCAACACGCAATGCCCTAAAAAAATTGGTTGTGGCGTGAAGATCGGAGTGCCTTAACACTAGACTTCCTCTGTCTACCCTACTCTACTACGAGAAAAATCATTATATAAAGAAATAGACAATGATGAATAACTACGATTTTCTTTCCTTAAATATAATACAAAAAAAGTCATGGTTCTATGGAAATTAAATAATTTCTTTGACCTTTAAGAAAAGATATGCTAGCATATTATGTAAGTATCTTCTTATTTACCTAAGTATTTTCTGTATTTTATTTATTTCAGATTTGAAAAGATTTGAAGAATTTGACGATATAGCTTTAAAAATCGGAAAGATAGTTGGAGATCACGGTTTAAACCTTTTGATGAACAATGCAGGCTTTGTAACGCCATCTGCTAAATTGGAGGATGTGGAAGCTGAACAATTTATTGATAATTTTTCTGTCAATACTGTGGCACCTATATTACTTACTAAGGTGTATATTGTTTGTTATTTTCTAAGAACTTCATCGGTCGAAAACACCAAGCACCTCTCTTGTAACACGATGGGCACCAACACGACACATAGTTAAACCACGGAAAGTTAAAAAGTTTCTTCTCTTGTTTAAAGTTAACTGATAAATGAAGTAGATTAAGGAAAATGGGATTTGCCAGTTAAGATAACAAAAACTACAGCCAATTCGATTTAAAAGAAAACAAGTATTTTAGAAAAATAAAAAACCAATAAAGGAACGAGAAAATGCTAAATACTTATTTAAATTTTTAAATTTCAGGCTCTTCTACCACTTTTGAGACAAGCGGCTAAAGTTAATAATGAGAAGCCAATGAGTACTGATAGAGCCGCCGTAATAAACACGAGTTCGTTAGTTGCATCTATTGCACTTAACTCTCAAGGAGCCTTTTACCCGTACAGATGTTCAAAGGTTATCATTTAATATTATTGGTTTATACAAAATATACATAGTAAACAGTTAAAAAGACACCCATTTAGGCATCTAAATTAACAATATGTAAAAAGAAGGCACAATAGCCATAAATGAATAATTTTTTTCGACCACTTTTGGTTATGTCAAACCGTGTTTGACAGAATAGAAATAGGTAAAAATTCTTTCATAGATTATTTTACCAAATAAAGTAAATACAATAAATTAGAATGTCAATTATAATACAGGCTGGAAGTGTAAGCACCACATTAAATGAAACCACAGTTTTAACTACTCTATAAAAGCCTAATATAAATCAGAAAAAAATAAATTTCTAAAAATGAAAAAGTTATTTTTTCAAACAAAATAAATAATAAAATTGTATTTTAAAATAAAACGCCATTTGTAAGGACGACGCACGCACACATAAACCTATCAAAGGAACACCGCCGCACATGACCTCATTCCGAAATCGAGTCGTAGGTATTGGCAATAAAGTTCAAAGTTGTTTAACCTTTAGTAATATTTTTGTAATAGTAAGTGTTTATTTTATTGGGATCTATACGTAATCGCGTCACACGAAATACAGGTATGGATAAAAATCGTGAAATGGAAAAAAAAATCCTACGTCCAAGCTGTTGATGAATCTTGATTAATTTCTTTAGGTATAGGCTTGAAATATTTTGCCCTATATGCTGTTTCCGTAAATGGAGCGCAGCCTCTTCCACCCTGTATAAGTACTAGCGACCGCCCGCTTAAAGGTATTGTTATATTATTTTATACGAAATCTTCATAGAATTTGTAGCCTATGTGTTATTCTGATGTAGGTAATATTACTGTCTAATATAGATAATATCGTGAAAATGGAAAAATATTCCTCACGAACTTTTATATTTATAATATTAATAAGGTTAAATATTTGGTTTTATTGTATTCAACAGACGGCGATAAACGCTGCTACCAAATCGATGAGCATAGATTTGAAAGAGGACAACATTCTCGTCGCATCCATGAATCCGGGATGGGTGAAAACAAATATTGGTGGAAGGAGCGCCCGAATAGACGTCGAAACGAGTGTCGCCGGTATATTTAATACTATAGAAAATCTACAGGAAAAAGATACTGGAAAATACTTGCAATATGATGGCGTAGAATTGCCATGGTAGATAGAACAAAAGTCATTAATGAACAAGATAAATCCCAAAGTTAATACCAATAAAGAAATAATTAGCATTTCGATCCGAAAGTAGAAAAAAATTGAAAAAAGTACGCCATGCTTATAAATAATTATACCTCAATTTTAATTTAGCTGTAAGAAGATTTTTGTAAAATAATTTAAAAAATAAAGTACCCAAAAATAAATTAAATAAGCAAAAAATATGTACAAATATTATTTTATTCAAAGAATTCAGAAAATATGAATGTGCATTTCAAATATAGTCTAGTATTCTTTTTACTTTTTACACTATACTTAAAAAAAAATGACCGGGATCATTATCACTATCACTTCCTTCTCGATTTGTTCTGAGATTAAATAATACGAGGAATTATCTCATATGGAAAAAAGGGGTAAAGGCAAGGAAAAATCAACGAAATCAAGCTGTCTGTTCATATGGACCGACTGAATATTAATTTATGTTTACAATCTAAGAGTCTGAATGCTATCTAAAATTTCAAATGGAAATATTTTTTTAGTTTTTATAATAAAAAAACAATGATAAAAAATAACTATCAAAGAGGTAAATTAAAAAACGTATAATTAGATAATAATATATATTAAAAATACTTATTATTTCTCATCTTAATATCATGTAACAGAATAAATCTAATAATAAGCAAAATCACAAAAAATGATCACTTTCAGTCACTTTAATAACAAATTTTATTTTCACCACGGTATTTCTACGCCGTTATACTGTAAGAATTTCCCACTGTCTTCTTCCCGTAGGGCTCCGAGAGTGTCAAAGAAGCCATTTAAACTAGTTTCAGTGTCTATTAAAGCACCTTCGCCTCCCATAAAAGTCTGCACCCAGCCAGGATGCATGGCGACGCATAAAATGCTATGTTCTTTTAAGTCTATGCTCATAGATTTTGTTGCTGCATTTTGTGCTGCCTGAAAGTTAAAAAAAAATTATAAATGTATTTGTTGTAGCGCAGTTGGATAGTTGCTACCAAAAAACATTACTATAAAAAATAAAAGTACGTCTAAATTTTTAACGCTTGTTACAACTTGTTTACCTCTATATATAAAAAGAAAATAGAGTAAATACTGACCTTTGAACATCTATAAGGGTACTTTGCGCCACCGGTGTTTTCGGCGATTGAGCCTAATTTCGAGCTCACGTTGACAATAGCAGCTCGTTCTATACTCACTGGCTTGTCGCTGTTCGCTGCTGCTGCTTGCTTGAGTAATGGAAGCATAGCCTAAAAACAAAATGCAATTTTGATGTAACTGTAAAACACACGCGAATCAAATCATAATCGGTTTTATATTTAGACAAAATAATATTTATATTTACAATATGTTCACATTTTTAAGATTAAGGAAAAGACATGTCTGACTCAAAGTGCGACTTTGGGTGCGGGTACCCAAATCACAATATCTGTAATGATTGTTAACTTTTTGTATTTAATATTTATTTTATTTTAAAAGTAAAATATAATAGATTAAAATTGTCAAAAATAAAATACCTTAGTTAATAAAATAGGAGCCACAGTGTTGACCATGTAGTTGCTAATTAGTTCTTCTGCCTTGATCTCTTCCAGTGTAGGAAAATTTTGAATACCCGCTACGTTTACTAGCATATTAAGACCGCTATCACCCACCACGCTCTTTATATTCGCCGCTAAATTATCATATTTCGCAAAATCTTTTACATCTGAAATTTACAAAATATATTATTGAGTAATTTGTTCTTTTTTTATCGAATATGTCTTTGGCTACAGTGACTTTGGCTAGGTCACGTGGCGTCTTCTGCGAGACACAGCGTACATCGTTCTTAGGAGGGCTTTGCTTCGCTCGATCCGAGCTAAGCCCACTCGGTAGGGCTGTGGATACCCTGTTGGAGCTGTCTGAAGCTGCAACCAATGCAATGCACTGCATGCACTGCAACTGCAACCTCGTTTGCAAATATTGGGACAGTATGTGTACCCTGTGTGTTTACGTCTCTGTGTAGCCCTACCTACGTTTGGTTTGGCGTTGTTAACAAATACTTATGGAGTCAGCGACATTAAATAATATATTAATAATAATATATTAATAACAGTTAACTGAGTGATTGTTAGACAACGCACAAACTAAGCTACTAGACTAGATGTAGAAAAGAAATAATAGGAGCCAGTTTTGAGCTAAAACCCGTCGTAATACAGATATTATAAAAAATTATCTGAAGGCGATGGCTGTAAGTAGAAATACAGAATTACTGTAATATAATTCTATTATTATTAAAGTAGGAAAAATTTTACTTCATGATTATGGATGCATTTTATCTACGTATCCGATATAATTACCTAATTGAGAGATATGCACGTTTTTGTTCTCCTCAGCAATCTTCTTTATATCCTGTAATAACATAAAACATGGTTAAATAAACGAAATAATACATTTATGGCGTATGCCATGCATCTGGCACGATCGTTACGGAGTTGAGAGAATGTTACAATATGTTTTATGTTGATGTCCTTTTTATTAGTCTTGTAGCCACAGTATAGCAGTGTAAGAAGATCTCTTCAATTTGTACCGACGGCTACGATGCAAAACCATGGAGAATTGTACCCATAAATTGCATGTCATACTGGATTTTACATAAAATATTTGAACTTAGCCTATCAGATTGCCGCCATTTGGGAGGTCATAGATGTTGGATCAAGAAGATGCAATAGGCAGTTTTACTTGAAACGGCGCGTATTGTGAGGAAGTTTTTCTCTCTGGAGCCCTAGCCACCGATGGCTTGGACCCTTGTCCCACCGTCGGAAGTGTATTTTAAATTTTTAAATATATTTTTTATAACAATTTATATTTAAAAATATAGCATTTATTCCTCTTGTATAATAAAAGTATAATAAATAAGAATAATATATCTATATAAGATATGTTTAACGTTATACGTGTATTGTTTGTATAATTTATTGTAAATATTAAATGTGAATACATTTACCTATCAACAAGATAATATAAAAAATAAATAATAATCTATCATTAGGTACTCCCCGGTACCTGTTATCAGGTAAGTGAATGATAACAATATAAACATGAAACACAGACTTATTTAAAGATATTTATATTTGAAATTAATGCTTGTCATAATCATATTTGTCATATTTTCCTGTTAAAGTGACTTTGCAGTAAACTCTAATATGTTTTATTTTAAGAAATTTAAATGTAAAGCTACAAGCCTGATTAAAGGAGTAGGTATTAAAAACTATAAAAAACAAATATATTGAACGTAATATTTTGCACATTACAAATGTGTAGAGATAAAAATAAAATAAAAAACGCTTACTATTAATTCGATACGTTGCTTATTTAAAATAATCCTTTTAAGTCTTTTTATAATGTTTAACAAGAAAAAAAAATCAAAATAAAAATATTGACTTGTCAATAAAACAAATGTAGAGCGGTTGATTGTCTATGAGTTAAATAAAAACCTATTGACTAACGCATCGAACTTGACCTTCAAAAGTGTTGATAATGTAAACAACACTAATATTTGTATTAAATCGATGAAAAAATCATTTATCACTCTTCAAATTATTGATCTGTCATCCACAGTTTATTGTAAACTTTTCTAACCTCAATTACACAAATCGGT
>DWQW01009105.1:0-13252 GCA_018249695.1 Heliconius erato demophoon
TTGTATAAAGTGTGGCGATTAACCTGTTTACCTATACTTTTGCTTGATTGTAATTTTTCCAAATAATTATTTTTAAGGTAAATTTAAGTCATAATTTATATAGGCTTATATTTTTGTATTGTCAGGATTTCTGCAACTTTGTTAAATAATAAAGAAAGTATACAGTTAAAATGTTTATCATTTCTCATTAACATGGTACAGATAGGTATATGTATGTAAGTCAAATTAATGTTACAGTGTTGAGATACATTATGTACCTACTATTTTTTTATTCTGCACTTTATGTATGTCGTTGTATTATAGATTTTAAGCCACACGAAACTGTATAAGTTGACGTTGAGAATAACAACTTCTATTTCAATAGAATCTACTGTCAATAAGCAATAACTCAAAAATAAAAAAAAACAGCTTCACGCTGTATCCCGCACATAGCAGGGTAGGCAAAGGGAAACTAGTGTTTAGACACGTTCCCCACTTTCTGCCGAATTCTGGAGGCATTGCGTGTTGAGTGGCAGAATTCTACGCCGCGCTTTGCCTCGACGCCAGAGCGAAGAAATGGAAGTATAAATTTACGTCAATATTTCATCTCCTCGAGTGGGGATCGAACCCACAACCAGTCGGTTTTACAGCCACACTTTGTGCCTGACTCTTTAACAGAATTTGCTATAGTAACATTTTAATATACAATAAATAAAAAAAAAACCTGAAAAAATAACTTTATCTATCAAAAATCTACATAAAAACTGTATAAAATATGACGATGATAAGTAACTTTCTTTACGAGTACCCACTATAAGCGGTATTGCGGGGGTGATTATTAAAAGCTATCCGCTGTAAACATTCGCCTAACGATCGGAATGACCATAAGAAGCGTTTCCTTTCGTGTAGCCAATACGCAATCATTTCGAGTGTTCTACATGAAAATAGTAGAAATTCCATCACGAAAACGGAAAGTGGCACGAATGAGTCAGCAGATAAGGTTCCCTGGTGTAAGAAACAACCCCTTCACGACATATCTCATATCTGTTAGCGTAGTGTAAAATTATATTGCAATGTTACGAGCAAACATTTTAACATATACTTGTTTAAAGTAAAAAATATGATATTAAAAAAGAAAAAATGTAAATTTACCCTATATGTATCTTTCTACTTTGTTATATGAGAAGCTTAACACTGATAAGATTTTGATATTTTCTTCTTCTTCTCCATACTTATTTCATCGAGAATTGTGTAGAAACATCGGCACAATTAGAGGAACACAAACAAAAGAGGACTTTTTTTACTACTTGTGGATAATTGGACAAGTAGTTTATTTATTTAAATTATTACTCTATATAACATTTTGAGACATATTAGCATTTTTCAATTTTAAGTGTTTGTCGACAATCAGCGCTTTTAAGTGTTTTTGATAAGAAATATGTTTATAAGTCAATTTCTGACAAGGCAGAAATCGTGCCACCAGTGCCGTAGACCAACGTTTTGTAAAGGTGCAAACTTTGAGAAATCATCATCAAACAGCTGTTCAGGCCCAAAATCTCTTGGAAGAAGTGCGTAACGTGCATATAAGTGAACGAATAATAAGAAGAAGGCTAAATGAAGTTGGTTTAAAGTCATACGTACCAGCCAAAGCGCCTAAACTTGAGGTAGGTCATCGAGTTGCAATATTGCTCGTCAGCAGCAATATTGGTCCGATGCATGGAGTCGTGTTTATAATCTGACGAAAGCCGATTTTGTGTGAATGTCATCGATGGAAGGGACAGGATGTGGAGGTATTTGGGAGAACGATATAATTAAGGAAACTTTAGCGAAACAGTGTCATGTGATGGCGGGTCCATCATAGTCTGGGGTAACACACTCGCTAACTGCACACAGATACATAACCGAGATCTGGGAACCTCATTTTATGCCTTTTACCACATTTATAGGCCCAGGTTTTATATTTATGCACGAAAACGGATGATCCCACACTGCTCGTGTGTTTTGCGACAACCTTATAATAAAGTCGGTATCACACAAATGGACTGGCCAGCATGATCTCCGCACATGAATCCGGTAGTTATTATAATTTTATATTTTCTCCTTAACCTGCCCTATATAAATTATATGAAATTTTTAAATTCATTTTGTAAAAAAAAAATATTTATCCTCCATATCATCTCTCAGCTTTAAAACGAATACATTATTATTATTATTTTCAAAACATAAATTTCAAATATAATGAAAATTTAATCAAAATTTAATGACTTTCAACTGGTTCTCTTTGATTTCATAATAAGCTACAACACTTACATAAATAATATAATTAAGTTGATTTATGTTAATTTCTGTGACATGGTCGTTTTGAAATTGACTTTAACTCCTTAATCAAAATGAAGACAAAGAAAGAAAACTTCCATTACTATTTTCCTTTGTTTAACGGTTGATTTGCACAAATTGAATTTTAATTGCGGCTCACCACACTCAGCAAACAGTTAGTTAGCTACAGCTATTAAACCTCGGCGATTCTTGGTCCCATAACTACTCTTACACACGTAACCGCACTAATATATAATAAATGCCTATTTCGTCTATCTTACCCAAAAAAAAAAACAAATGTTTCAAAAATTAGCTGCACACAGCAGGGTAGGCAGAGGGAACCTAGTGTTAAGACACTCCGTTCCCCACTTTCAGCCGAGTTCTGGAGGCATTGCTTGTTGAGTACTCAACGCCGCGCTTTGCGTCGACACCAGAGCAAAGAATTGAAAATATAAATGTAAATGAAAATTTCATTTCCTCGAGTGGGGATCGAACCCACAACCAGTCAAGTTTACAGTCACACTTTGTGCCTCTGCGCTACGACTGCCCTCTACCACTAAGTAGAGGCCAGTCGTAGCGCAGAGGAGCACTAAGACATTCCTTTCAACATTTACGTAGTAAATTACCAAAATTATATTCAATCATAGTTTCGTTTTATTTAATAATATGATTAGGCAAACACAGTATGATTTTTTTTAATATTATTGCGATTTTTATTATATTTACTTATTTGATGATGCGAAGATAGATAAAAGCCAAACTTTAAACAAAATATTTTCTTTTAGTAGAGACCGGAAGTGTTTTAATGGGAATGGAGTGTCCTAATACTAGGATCCCAAGTTCCCTCTACCTACTCTACTATGTTCGGGGTACAGTGAAAATAGAAAATAATTTTGCCCTGTTTTATAATTACCTAGTAGGCACGTAAGATATAACCACCACTCTACCAAAAATTATAATGAAATAAAAATTTATCACTTTCAATCGACCTTTCATAATTAGTGAACTCCTTAAATAATATTTTCTTATCGTCATAGCTGGTTACATGTTCGTTATTAAGGACATAGTCTTGTTTATCGTTTAGTGCCCATACCGCGAGGTCTGATCGTATCGTGGAAATGGTTAGAATGGCCACGCATCGAAGATCGGTCAGGCGTAAGAAGTCACGAAAGTTCGAGGTCCCGCTCAGATTGCCTCTATAATATTTTTTATATTATCAAAATGTTATTTATATATTATTTTATATTTATGTTGAATGTTTTTTATATGATTTTTTTTTCAGTCCACATCGCACATAGCTGGGTAGGTAGAAGGAAGTTGGAAACCTAGTGTTGGGACACTCCTTTTCCATCAGGATACTTCAAATTCCGGATTAAAATACTTTCGTATCGAAGGAAGGGAGGCATTACTTGTATGGCGGAAGTGAAAACCGTGCTTTGCCTCGACTCCAAAGTGAATATTACATTTTTCATTTCCTCGAGTGGGAATCGAACTCGCGACTTATCGGGTTTACAGTTACACGCTTGTACCCCTACGCCACGAATGGCTCTAAAAATCTAAAATTTTATACAATATTTATAGCATCACGATACTTCGTGTGGGCATAATTTCATATAATTAAGTATGATGATGTTATTAAATTTTGCAGTAGTATAAGGAAAGCACACGGTAATCAAGAAAATAATATGTACAGCTAATTGTTAAAATAAAGTTAGCGATACTCGCGATACTCTCGTTTATGTATAGTATAAACGATAATAACAGAAGATTTATTTGAGTTCTGCTCTAAAAGTCTATCTGAAATTGAAGTTATTTATTTGGGAAAAAAAAGCAAGTTTATGATATTTTTCTCGCATACAGACAGCTTTCCGCCCAATATTAGAGACCATATGTGTTGAGTGGCGAAACTCAACACTGTGCTGTGTGTTGTCAAAATCAAAGCGACAAAGTAAAATAATTGATTCAGCCGAATTGTTATCGAACGTACAACCGCCAGGTTCACAGTCTACACTGTGCCGCTGTGCCACTATGGCCTCAGAAAAAATAAACGCTATAGCAATTTTGTAGTTTAATAGTATATAATGGATACGATAAATAAATAATTCAATAATAATGCCCAGCGTGTATGTATGTCCATACATAATTTATTTGTTACCTAATTATAAAAATATAAAGTACCTTCTATCCTCATTAAACATTCAAATTGACAGTAAAGTATTCAAATAAATCAGCTTCACGCTGTATCCCGCACGCACCAGGGTAGGCAGAGGGAACCTAGTGTTAAGACACTCCGTTCCCCACTTTCTGGCGAATTCTGGAGGCACTGCGTGTTCAGTGGCAGAACTCAATGCCGCGCTTTGCCTCGACACCAGAGCGAAGAAATGGAAATTTAAATTTAAGTAAATATTTCATCTCCTCGAGTAAGGATCGAATTCACAACCAGTCGGTTTTAGAATCAGTCACAAACAGTCACACTTTGTGCCCCTGCGCCACGAGTGGCCTCAAAAGCAAATGAATATTTAAAATATTGTCAATAGACTGATTTCCCGGTCCCCCTTTTATATCAATATAATACCTATCTACAGCTTATTTAAAAAAACAACGAAAATGATATTAAGAGTGACAGGTTAAAATCACACCAAAAAAAATGCATAATAAATTAATGAAATTAATATCTATCTAAAGAAAAAAGCCAGTCGTGGCGCAGAGGCACAAAATGTGACTGGTTGTGGGTTAGATCCCCACTCGAGGAAATGAAATATTTATTTACATTTATATTTCCATTTCTTCGCTCTGGTGTCTAGGCAAAAGCGCGGCATTGAGTTCTGCCACTCAACACGCAATGCCTCCAGAAATCGGCAGAAAGTGGGGAACGGAGTGTCTTAACACTAGGTTCCCTCTGCCTACCTTGCTGTGTGCGGGATACAGCGTGAAGCTAATTTCTTTAATTTATTTTTTTAAACAAAAAAAAAACAAGGAAGAACTCCACATCCAGACGCACCTGGCGCGGAACATGTAAATTGTAAATGTTCGTGTAATAAAATCAGAGTAAAATCGGTTATCGGTTGAGGGACGTATAGTATAGTATGGGAGTTTTGTTTCATTAGCGCGCGAGCGCCGATAGCCGCGTCCAATTAACTCACTTTATCACCAATTAGCTCTTTACGATGCTCCGCGGCGCTGTGGTCCGGGAACAATTGTTTACATACCATATATAAATATGTATATACGAAGTACATATATATATCAAATAAATATTTGTTGAGGCCAGTCGTGGCGCAGCGGCACGAGGTGTCACTGTAAAACCGACTGGTTGTGGGTTCGATCCCCACTCGAGGAGATGAAATATTTGCTTAAATTTATATTTCCATTTTCTTCGCTCTGATGTCGAGGTTAAGCGCGGCGTTGAGCTCTGCCACTCAACACGCAATGCCTCCAGAATTCGGCAGAAAGTGGGGAACGGAGTGTCTTAACACTAGGTTCCCTCTGCCTACCCTGCTGTGTGCGGGATACAGCGTGAAGCTGATTATAAAATAAATATTTGCTGCGAGCTATAAAAAATTTTGCTAAATAGATTAATACAACGCAGAAAACTCTGACCTTCTCGTATGTATATATGTTTGCCTTATTTACAATCCTTAGTAAAGTTTTGAAATTGAAAATTAAATCTGTTATAAAATAATCTTGCTATATATAAATTATAATTTGTCAGTATTCCATTAATATTCTTTTTTTTTTGGGCTTCATGCTTATCCCGCCTATAGCATGATAAGCAGGGGGAACCACTGAGACACTTTCCGCCGAAATTTCGAGGCGTTACGTATTGAATGGCGGAACTCAACGCTGCAATTTTTCCTTGGTAATATTAATATATAATTTATTCCTCTCAGGGTTAATCGAATCCACAGCTGTCGACACGTTCACGATCACGTTTACACACACACGCACGCTTGTGCCACTGCGCCACAACGACCTCACAATTAACATAAATTGATTATACTTATATTATATTCATATATTTGGCACATGCCATACAGTAAGTACCTACTTTTGTTATCAATATTTAAATATAAATGTAACAGTATACGACTAACAAAAAAAATATGAAACCACAAGCCCCATCTAAAATACGTTCGTGCGCAACGTACAAACAAAAATGTTTAGACTTTCAGTGTCAAAATGAGCTTATTATGACTACTGGTATAATTATTGTTTAATATACAAAACTTCCTTAACTGTAAATATATATTTTGTTTCAATATTTTTCTGTATCTTTCTTTAGAATAAATTTTGTAAGTAGGTAAAAATTGTTGGTTTATGATAGATTTAGCGAACTTTTTATCACACTCCTTTCCCCATCCTTTCTTTAAATTAGAAAAAAAAAATTAAATCAACTTCACGCCGTCTCCAGCACACAGCAGTAGGCAGAGGGCACCTGGTGTTAAGCCACGCGGTCCCCTATTTGCCGCCGAATTCTGGAGGCATTGCGTGTTTAGAGCCAGAACTCAACGCCGCGCTTTGCCGCAACACCAGAGCAAACAAATAATAAATTTAAATAAATGTTTCATTTCTTCGAGTCGAACTCACAACCAGTCACGTTTACAGCCACACACTTGTGCCCCTGCGCCACGACTGGCCTCAACTCATTTAGCGGCTTTACTTATTAAGTATTGTTTAAGAGAAACAAATATAACATATAAAATTTCCAACTTAAAAGATTTTCTTAATCGAATTTACTTTCGCCGAGCTCCTACGAACTTTTCACTGAAATCTCGAAAGGACATTCGATCTGACGAACAATAGTGCACTATCAATAACGTTATCACTGTAATGGATGGGGACGTCTTTGTGCTGGTGAGGGATCGACGTCGAAGAATTCGACTTTATACGCTATTAATCTTGATAGTTTCTTTCATTGAAAATCTTGTTGGATATATCACTTAAGGTGTACAAAAGGATGCTTCTTTAATATTTATTCGTATTGATTCTAGATTGTTGATAGGATTTATAGCTTTTTTAATTGTAGTTAGTTAGAAGTTTGAAGTTGTCTTTTTGCTGAATTTATTTTTTAACAATATACAAGTAAGTGTTACATATTTTTTTTTAAAAAATAGTTCAGTCGTGGCGCAGTGGTACAAAGTGTGACTGTAAAACCGACTGGTTGTGGGTTCGATCCCCATTCAAGGAGATGAAATATTTACTTAAATTTATATTTCCATTTCTTCGCTCTGGTGTCGAGGCTGAGCGCGGCGTTGAGTTCTGCCACTCAACACGCAATGCCTCCAGAATTCGGCAGAAAGTGGGAAACGGAGTGTCTTAACACTAGGTTCCCTCTGCTTACCCTGCTGTGTGCGGGATACAGCGTGAAGCTGATTTATTTTTTTATTTTAGTTAGTATAAATCCGTTGAATTATTATTTTATATATGTCACGTTTAAGAAAATTACAACATTAAATAAACAATATGTAATAGCATATAAATTACTTACTTTTTATACTTACCTCACCAAGAACAATGTGTTAGTAAAAATATAAGCTACTATATTCTCGAAAAAAAAACATTTCAACCCCAAATTCGATTTACCTATTTATATGACATAATGAAGTAAAACTGATTGATCACAAAATGGCTACTTTCGTAATAAAGTTCGTGTCTCAAAGCTATTATCATAATATAGCGGCGCGACGCTCGGAAGCTAGATAGCATCGGATCGCGCGCGCTGGACAATAACCCTCACCAGCCTTCATTTATAATAATTAACATAAAACATAAAGCTGATATGATTTTTGATATTTTTCTGCTTCTAATGAGCACCTTTTGACCTGAAAGTGTCTGATTTATAATTATTAAATTTTATCATGGATTTTTGGTAGCGACCCGCTATGGGGCCGCCGTATCGAGGTCACCTCTGTAAACGCAAACTGTGTTTCACGAAAACTAACCGAAGTTCAACTGAGTGTCCTCGTTTTCATAATTACATATATTAAAGCCAGCTATAATATAATTGTCTGTTATTTTCTATTGAATATTCTATTGTACGCTAAAGGTAAAACTTATGATTCATATTTCTGATAAAAAGAAACAGAGATTTCAGGACTGTCATTTAAATACTTTCCTTTCCTAATCCTTTACTTCCATGTTATATTTTGCGGAATACACATATAGATATAAAGAAAAAAAATCTATTGTATAATATATTTAAAAAAAGAAAACACAACAAAATCCTATCAATTATCTAACATAAAAGATTCCACACAAAGTTTTCCTTTTATTCATATTTACGCAACCTATTCAAGTCCTATATACGTATGTAACTAGCACCACGTGTCCTGTTCACTGATTATATGAGCACCTACTGTTCACAAAACTCGTAATCAACGCACCGATTCAACAATACCCGACTAAGTTTGAACGTTACAAGTACTTCTGGTTAAGTAGAATTGTATAAATTTGAGGTCATTTATAGATTAGTGCTTCAAGTTATACTTAATCTTTGTTATGTAATAGGTTTATTCCATCTCTAAGAGTAATATTTTTTAGGGTTGCGTACTTTAAAACGAAAAAATGGAACCCTTATGATCCCTTTCTTGTCTGTATGTCCGTCTGTCGAGACCATTTTTCTCGATATCGCATGAAAGTATTAAGCTGAAATTAATGCTGAATATTCTAGATCATTCTAAGCCAGTCGTTGCGCAGAGGCACAAAGTGTGACTGCAAAATCGACTGGTTGTGGGTTAAATCACCATTCGAAGAAATGAAATATTTATTTAAATGTATATTTTCATTTCTTTGCTCTGATGTCGAGGCAAAGCGCGGCGTTAAGTTCCGCCATTCAACACACAATGCCTTTAGATCTCGGCGGAAAGTGGGGAACGGAGTGTCTTAACACTAAGTTCCCTCTGCTTACCCTGCTGTGTGCAGGACATAGCGTGAAGCTGATTTATTTTGATTTTTTATTCTAGACCACTTCCCTTAGTCTACATGAAAAAAATCAAGCATCTAAGTCAACGTAATCAAAAGATAAGAATTTTTTTTTTATTTTTATTTCATTTTGTATGAAATTCGCCGCGTAATCAGTAATAAGTGAGAACTCACAGAACAAATAAAGGAAAAAAATGCAAACAGTTAAAATTTATACATATTTCATAGAAAAAACATTACAAACTTGTAGTTACTAACTTAAATTTGCTTACATATGCATTCATTTTGTACGATAAATTACTATTTTGTATGACAAAATGAATGCATACGTCCGCAAATTAAAATTTGTCAACTTTTATGTATTTCATCATACAATCCTGAAATTAGTACGGTGCTCTCAATATGCTAGTCCGACTCGCATTTTTTTCCAGTTTCAATTAAGTTGAAAAAAAATTATCTCAAAACATATGAGATGAGGTTTACCTGAAACTAAATCCTGTCCTGTTTTCAATTGTTTTGTATTTAGAAACAAACTTATTCCACATGTTCATTATAGCCAATCTCCTTAAGTTGTGAATCTGAAATGACTTCTAACCGCCCACTTACTAATAGCAATAAAAAAATGTCAAGGACTCAGAGACTATTAGGAAAAACGTTACATTTCATTCCATTTCTATATATTAGTTAAAGGTATGAATGTTTACATTTGATTATATCTATATGTAGAAGTTCTAAATATTAGTGTTCACAGCAGAAGTTGTCCTGTCTAAATAAGAATCGACATCATAAAATGATATGATCGAGACACCTATCTTTTTTTTATTAGCTGTAACCCGCACACAGCAGGGTAGACGGAGGGAATCTAGTGTAAAGATACTCCGTTCCTCATTTGCCACTGAATTCTGGAGGCATTGCGTGTTGAGTGGCGAAACTGAACGCCTCGCTTTGCCTCGAAAGAAACGGAAATAAGTATACATTTAAACAAATATTTCGTCTACTGCAGTCGAACCCACAACCAATCAATTTTGCAGTCACATTTTGTACCCATGCGCCACGACTGGCCTCAACACCTATCTTGGAAAGTGAAAGTTGAAAACTACTCTTTAAGTAAATTTTTAAATTGTAACACATGTATAGACTCACTACTATTACGCTTATTACACGTACCATATTGTAAATAATGTAACGTAATACATACTTACAGTAAGCAACTTACAGTAGCACAACAAGTAACTTACTGTACTTACACTTCGCATGCACATGTGAAAAAAAAATATAAAATATTTTTAAACAATTAATGTGTGGAACGACGACGTGGGGAACGGAGTGTCTTAACACTAGGTTCCCTCTGCCTACCCTGCTGTGTGCGGGATACAGCGTGAAGCTAATTTATTTTTTAATTTATTTTTTAAACAATTAATTATCGTTAAATGAAAAATTGAATGAATATTGAGCTTTCTCTCTCTTCTATTTTATTTAACCGTAATACGAAACTGTAGCCTTCAGAATTCGGAAGAAAGTGGGGAACGGAGTGTCTTAACACTAAATTCCCTCTGCCTACCCTGCTGTGTGCGGGATACAGCGTGAAGCTGATTTATCAAACAAATATGAGTAAATATGTTTATATGACTACGGAAGTATTTTATTACTAAGAATTGTATATAAAGGCCTAAGCCTTTTTAGCTTTTGGTCATAGAATGTTATAGTCAACTGCTATAACAGTCCTATAAGTATCGAGTAGTAATGGCGGAATGGACCATCTCGCTGCATGTATGACCTTACTTAAATAAATGTACTTTTTCGGTACCATTTCTTAATGTCAAGGTTAACATTTTTGTTATTGATATCTAAACAACTTCTATACAATTGTATTACGCAAAAAAAAATCTGCTTCACGCTATATCCCGCACATAGCATGGTAGGCAAAGGGAACCTAGTGTTAAGACACTCCGTTTCCCACTGTCTGCCGAATTCTGGAGGCATTTCATTAATTCTGTAAATAATCACTTTCTTTTCAGCTTCACGCTATCTATATCTCGACAGCAGGGTAGGCAGAAAGAACCTAGTTTTAAGACTCTTCATTCCCCATTTTTCACAAATTTCTGAAAGCATTGCGTGTTGACTGGCGGATCTCAACGCCGCGCTTCGCCTCAATTATATATATTATATTATTCTATGTGATTATAAACAGAATTAAACAAATTTACTTATCAAACAATATATAAGCACTAAGCCATAAACTACACACATATAGGAAAAGTATGAAACAACATGTGAGTCAGAGATAAGACTATCTCGCTGAAATCACCTCGTTGCTACTATCGACTGTATAACATTTTGTTTCCATTGTCTTTATAGTTATGCGTTTTTAATTTTTCCCTAACAAAGGCTTGAGTTTAACCCTTTGTTAAGGTAAAAGTGATTGAGTCAAAATATTTTGGCTTCATATAGTTTGTAAAATTTGTAATCTTACTTTGATATGAGCTAGTTAAGTTATTATACATTAAAGTTGAAGTTCTTTTCACAAGAAAATCATTTGTTTCCTTATACGTATATACGAAAATCACGAAAAACACAAAATTTGCTGTCAGGGAGAACATTTGACTATCATGTCTCTATCTCTTTTCTCAACTTTAACCCAAGGTAGGCAGACGCAGAGAGAGCGTAGTTCTAAGACGCTCGCCACTCGAGTTCTGAAACTCACTGCCGCGCTTTACCTCGACACCAGAGCGAAATAATCAAAATTTTAAATATTTCATTTTCCTCGAGTGGCAATCGAACCCACATCCTGTCACATTTACAGTCACACTCTAGTGTTTCTGCGTCACAACTGGCTTAACAAATTTAGCCTCAAAAGCCCGGCGTTGAGATCTGTCACCAAGGCAAGCCTTGGTCTCATAGCGATTAACTGAAAACATTATAAACAATAATTGACTCGATCGAGTGGGGATCGAACACACAACCATCGCGTAACAGTCATACTCCAGTGCCTCTGCGCCACAACGGCATATAATAAATAGAGACAAGAGATTCTGTCTAATAGTAGAGCACAAATATATACCTGTCTCAAGTTATATAACTAGACGTGGAAGCCCGTGAAGTGAGCGAGCGAGCTCGCCTTCACACACATTTCCTTCAGAAAATAAACTTTATTTTGTGATATTGTCTCAGTTTCATGTGAACCGTAAACTTTCCATATGTTTATTAGTTACGAATATGTAATAAGACGGAGAGTAGATTGAATATTTAAAGAAATTAAGTTTTTTATTGAAGATGAAAAAATAAAATTAGCATATTTTTAGCTTCAAGCTATATCTCGTTTATAGCAGGATAGATAAATGGCAACCTGGAACCAAGTGTTAAGTCACTCTGTTGCCATTAAGACATTTCTTTTTCCCTACTTTCCGGCGAGTTCTGGAAGCATTGCGTGTTAAGTGGTGGCATTCGGAAATGAAATAATGAATATTAAATATTGCATTTTCCGAGTAGGAATCGACCCTCAACCGTCGTGTTTACTGTCACACGCTTCTGCCACTGTGCCACTTAAATTAGATGTAAATTTATAATATTTGTTGTATAATATATTTTATAAGTACTTATATTTTTATTGATGACTATTCAAAACCGAATAAGGTTATGTTTACAAAACGTTAATCCTATACTGAAAAACGTAGTTATTGTTACTTAACATCTGTCAAATATACCTTAACTAAGTGAACATAACGCTTTCACCTGTTATTTCATGTTTTACATTCGATCGATTGAACAAACACGCGGCCAAAGTGCCCATTGACTATTGAGTATTGAAACTCAATCTTAATTGTGCCGGAAAACAATTTGCCACTACAATACCTAGCAATACCTTCGAAGAAAGCTACACTACCATTTTATCACGGCACTATACGCTAAGTTAATATAAACAACTGTTGATTGAGAGCTTTCGCACAAGCAAATCGCAACAAAGGAAGTGAAACGTAAAAGGAAGGCAACTCTGGCCCTATAATTTCTACTATGCATAAAATAAAGCTGAAAAGAA
>DWQW01009106.1:0-13251 GCA_018249695.1 Heliconius erato demophoon
CTTGCTGTGTGCAGGACACAGCGAGAAGGTATCAACCACCTTCTCGCTGTGTCCTACTATTGCTTATTTATTTTATTTATTGCTTATTTATTTTATTTATAAACTAAATATCTTACGGGAATGCAAGCAGGTGGTCAGATAAACTTGCTTGCTTATTTTTAAATCCAGGATAATTTTAATATCATTTAAACTACAAGCATTCTCCCTTAAGATTATCATGCCGAACACCTTTTTCCATCTACGTAGCTCGTTGGAAAAATCTATATCTACACATATAATAAAATTGTAACTAGTCGCTGCTTTAATTTAGGCACTTTAGCTTTAGGGCACTTATTAATGTAACAAAACCCAAAACATTTTTTTAATCTCAAAATTGAATTATAGTTCAATTTAGTTAAATACATTTCATTATTGTATTTTGAAAAATTCCCATAACATTTAGTGTTTATTTTATTTCAGTGGGATGATAAATAATTAATTTATTACAATATAAGATTTCTTGTTCGATAAAATTGGTATAAAAAAAGCTATAAATTGGCTTTATAATTAATTTTTATTATAAGGCCCCACTACCAAAAAAAACTAAGTAATGATTGAACAAATACTATTACTTCTACCATTTTTAAATTGATTTACATACAAACTTACAAACATTAATTTACTATTCCCACAGTGCTTAATTGACTACACGCAACTGTTGCAAGTTAACTTAAGTACTAGAAAAAATGTCTTAGATTAGAGAATTTGATATCTGTTAGTCTTAATAAAAAAAAACCTGAAAGAAATAAATATATCATTGGGTAAAATAATATATGGCTGTTCGTAGTAATAATATATCAACATAACGAATTATGCATTTTTGCTACATTTTGTATAAAATTTAAAGCATAATCTAAACCTATAGGGTACTTCCCGCTATTGTTTATCGAAAGCGGTGTTATAGAAATAATACTGATAAATATAATAAATAAACACGATACTAAAACATAAACTAATAAATTTAACATTTTTGTCTGTCTGTCTTGCTGTTTGTTCGGTCTAAGTTTGAGCACAGCTGAACCAATTTTTATTGGATTTTCACTTACTTACTTAAACTTTTATTCATGGATTCCCGTGAAATATCTTGATTTACGTAGAAAAAATAGCTACCATCTGCCTAGATATTTTATAACTAAACATTGTTTTGGTAAATAAGACAATGTTTGCTAGCAAAAAAAAATCCCTGTAGATTAAAATTACGATTTATTAAGTGTAACAGTTATATTATACACAATTTCAATGAACTGGCAGACGAATGATATTTTTTTTTCAAGTCTTAGTCTTATTTAGTCTAAATTTCTGTTTACAATTTATCCCGACAAATTGAGCTAATAATAATATATTTAACATTTTATTTTAATTGCTAACACACTAAGTGCAGTGATACTACACTCATAAAACATCAACAATCATACATTCAGTAATCCATAAGCTGAATTTATAATTCGGAATAAGGAGATAGCCTTAAATCGATTATTTAAAATAACACGTCAAAAGTAGTAATTCGAAATCAATTATCTTAAATCTATAATCCAAATCAATAATCAGAAATTGATTGATCCAACCACACAAATCAAGTGAATAATCAACGAAATCCGAATTCTTAATTGCTCGTCTTAAATTAATCTCCTTAATAAATCCAAAATACAATTAAAAAATATAATAGTATTCAACAACGATCCGTTTTTACTATAAGAGCGCACTGGGCCGTGTCCCCGTGTCAGGCACGGGGACTAAATGACCTGTAAATTAACTACAACGTAATCTACTAAAAAATATATAATAATATATAAATATATAAAAAATATATATTTAACTTAGCAATTGGGCCTCATATTTGCTTGTACCTAGTAAATTTGAAGAAAAACAAAACCAAGTAAATTTGAAGGTAAATTTGAAACCCATTATTATTCTTTTCCCAACTGCAAAAATCTTCCGAACACTCCAACGGTGGGGGTCGGGGTCTAGTACGCCAGGAACGTCTATCTCTACTAGCCGACTTGTTTTTCAGTGCTAGATATAGTATCGTTGAAAGCACATAAATAAATAAATTCTTTCCAGTGGCACCAAGAAGGTGAAATGCACTGGCCACACCCCGGTTAACTGTGTCGGCACACAGGCTAAACTTGGAGAGGTGCTTATCGTTTGATTTGGATAGGTTCACTCCGGAACCCTCCTACAAAACGTATACAAACTGTTTCCGTAAAGAAAGCAAACCTAACGCAGATATGCAATAAGGTTTGGTAGATTTAGTGATACAGCAAGGCAAGGTGAATGGCTAGTGCTAGGTAGATGGCTAACGCTTATCGTTTGCTCGACACAGAGCAGCCCTATTGAGGGATGCTTTCCTTACTCAACCTAGGAAAAGGATAGAAAAAGTGCCCTAAACAAATGCTCGCCTCCTCGAAGATACAAGAAAACAAATACCACTAAACCACCTGACATGACACTGACACCAAATGATATTTGGCATATAGAACGTGAGGACCCTGATTGATAGGGCAATTTATGCCCTGAACGCAAGACTACTATTGCAGCTCGAGAACTTAGTCGCTACACTCTGAATTTGGTTGCACTCAGCGAAACGCGACTAGCTGATAAAGAAGAGAGAGTGGCGGATACACTTTCTACTGGAAATGTATCCCTGTGTGTGTGTATGTGGTGGCGGGACACAGTTTGCCATATGCAAAAACTAGCTGACTCTAGACGTCTTGGAGAGTTTTATTTTGATCACTGGCGCCAACTGCCGAGTAAAATACCTCTTCAGTCAGCAAAAGGGAAATTAAGGAGGAGGTCTTCTAACAACTAAGGAGGAGGTGTTAAAGCGTTGGGCAGAACACTTAAGTACACTACTCAATGTAGATCGGGTCGTGGAACTTTAACACCTCAGTTCAATGCCACAACTACCATTGGCTATCGAACTGGACGTGGGTCTGTCAAGTGACAATGTTGTGGTCGCTATAACGATCAACAGAAAAACAAACGGGTTGTTGGTATGATATTAAAATGGAAATTAGGCCTAAAAATTTCACACTTTGGACCGGTTTCACCTTAAATGTCTACGTAAAATTATGAAAATCTGATGGTCCGAACGTGTCCGCAATACTGAAGTTTTACGATGAGCTAATGTTGATAGCATTGAAGCATATTTAATGCATCGTCAGCTTCGTTAGTGCGGACACATTGTACGCATGTCCAGAGAGCGGCTACCAAAACGCATCTTTACTTAGAAGACGGCAGACGAAAGAGTTTCGGACACCTCCTCAGGTTTAAAGATGTAAAGACATGAAAAGTTGAAATATTAAACCATCATGATGGGAAGTTCGGCTGTACAGCGTCCTGGATGGCGTAGACTTATTCAAAAACAAGTTGATGATTTTGAGGAGCACCGTCAAACAAATCTCGACTCTAAGCAGGAAGATCATGATAATCAAGATTTCATATAATTTTGGAAACGGTCTGGTTACATTTTCTGTGTGCACACGCAAATTTACTGCAAAGATTGGGTACGTAAGTCATATACGTGCGAAGCGAGGAAATCGAAGTTTCGAAGAGGTCGCCATGGCCGAAATCGGTCGGAAATTTAATTCAGTTTACCCGTTAATCTATTATTTGCCTTAAATTTTGGCTCTGAAGGGTGAACCTTTTTGGAGCTTAAAAAACTAAAAAACTGTTATTACTTAATCTCCCACATTGACATTCATAGGGATATTACATGTTAATAAGTTTATTACACGCAGCTACGTTTAAAATAGTAATACACAGGCACAGCACAACACTACTTAAGCTGTGACCATAAAACCTAATAATACAATATATTATCACTTACCATTGTTCATAAAATATAAAGCAAGATTTAGATAAGTTTTATTATATATTTTGTTTTATACATACGCACACTTAGAAAAATGTATGTTTTTTATTTGCAAAATAACTTATGTATTGTGTTGTATACTATGAACCATAATATTATTATAATATATGACAATTAGTTTATGTAGACTTTTAGTAGAGTTAAAGAAATATATTTTTAGTTATCTATATAGGTATATAGTATATCTACTGCCAAGTGAACAATAGAGTTAGGATACTAAGCATGCTCATAATATATTTGTAAAGTAACCTTAATGTAAACATAATTGTAGATCTAGATACTCACAGAGTCAACAGTCCATCTCGAATTGGTAGAGATCCAAGAGTGGGATAGTATTGTGCCAAGTAAATAGATTCTCAGCACTTCACTACACCGAGCCTATTCAGTTTAAGAGAAAAAGACACAGAAGTCCTAAACAAAATAAATTTATATAGTCCCGTAAAAGTGAATTAATTTATTGTTGTAATTTCGAAGTATATAACACATAATGGCCCCCTAAGAATATTCAATACAACACTTGTAAATTTATTATTCATATCATCGCCATATAATTGCGGTAATTGTCGGTTCTAATTTAGATAAAGATTATACTGTGGTGACTTCAGATAAAGTGTTTTATTGAAGAGTTATTATAGAAAAGTAGCGTTGAAAATATTTCTACTCACTACGCTGTAAGTGCAGTACGGAGCGAGACGATCTCTTCGAAAACGAACATGTCTACGGATTTAGTGAGCCGAGAGGTAGGTTTCTAAATTTTATAATGTTAAATATATTTTTCTATAAAGTTTTCAAAAATATAATAACACAATATTATGAAAAACATTTTACTTTTATGCAACATTTGATCCAAATATAAATCAATGTGAATTATGTAATCTAAATCTATGAGTTTACTTTAGCATATTATTCACTTGTACATAAATGTAAGTGAATAACACTTAAAATAATTGTTGAGGTCATTAATTATGCATATATTTAATTATAGGTTATATAACTTCCGTTAAGTGATCCATATTTCGAAAGTCTAGTAGTTAATTCTTAAGCGTCTTTTATTTCAGTATATCGTATGTGTCACTTGTATATTTATATTATTATTTGATTAGGTTGTTAATATTATAAAATTTTACCAGTATTCTATAATGTTAACAATAAGCACATTATACCACTTATTATCTAGTTCTTGCTTCATTTCAAAATTTAAATTATAGAATATAAAGAGAACACCTAAGTATATGTATATTGGAGTTATTTGATATTTTTCCTGAAACCATTTGCTTGTCACGTTTTTTGCTCACGCGCAGTACCTACTTACTAATACTGGGCACTGGCTTTCCATCTGTATCAATATTTGATTTTAAAATAAGGCTTTTTTATTTATTTCGTACATATAAAGATATTAAAATAAAGTTTCATATTAAAATAATTATTATTTTATTTTAATTTTATCATATTCACCTAATCGCATACTAAGTTTGCTCGTGTGTTATAAATGATTGAATGGTTCTATAAATTATTTATAGATATGTAATTTGTTTACTGATAGTGTAAAACATTTAACATTGTTATGTTCTCAAAAGCCATTTATTTATTAAACAAAGCATACATTACTGTTACGTATATATACGAAACAATACCTACTAGATACTCATTAGGTACTTTACCTATTATTTGAAAAATTGATCTTATTTCTTTTCTTCTTTTATTTCTTTTTTAGATTATTAATAAGAATATTGTACTTTTCTCTGTTGGTTGGGTGGAAGAGTCAGCGCTCCTTTTACGGAAACAGCATGTAGGGTAAAATATTTTAAACCCTAAAGAAATTAATCAAGATACCTCTAAGTTTAGACGTAGGATTTTTTTTCATTACACGATATTTGTCCATACCTTTATTTCGTGTGATGCAGTTACGCATAGATACCAATAACGTAATCACTAGGGGTCGCAATCCGGGATCCCGGGATTCAAAAATCCCGGGATATCGAACCAAATATAGGTCTTTAAAATCCCCGTTTTAATTTTACAAAAAACCGGGATTTTCGATATTTTCGGATTTTAGAAAGTTAAAAGTTAGTTATTCGAATTAAAACATGTCTGTTTGCATTCAGGCTTCTTTAAGATATACAATGGTACATAACATATATCGGCAAAGGTAAACGATGAGTTTTCCTCAAAATTTGGAATTTTACGACATTAACCGAGTTTGACCGGCCCGACCAACGAACGCACGAATACCGTATCTTCTCGTTGCGCGTCGTTGTTGCACGTCGTTGTTGCACGATATTCTTGCCCGTCGATGTTCCAGTGTCATTATTGTTTTTCGTTAATATTGATTAATATGATATATATGTTAAATAACTAACTTTACGCTTTATCCCTAGCGGGGCAGTCAGAGAGAACGGAGCGCCAAACGCAACGGTCTCTACATACCTCTTTCGCCTCGTCCACTGTCATGAATCTCTTTATACATGCCCTCCGGGGGGTTCTCATGCTTTTTACGTGACCTTCCTCCAGTATCTTTGATACTGTGTTTTCGAAGGTCAACCGAGGTCTCTTCCTACCTCTCTTACCGCTCACTTTTCCATCTCAAATCTCTTTTGCCATTCTTTCATCACTCATTCGTTCGACGTGCCCAAACCAGCTGAGCACGTACTTCTTCATTCTCACCGTGACATCCTCACTAGTGCCTGCTATTCTGTGTACCTCTTCATTGCGGATTCTATCAGCTAAGCTGACTCCGTATATCCTACGAAGAGATCGCATCTCCACGGCATTCATCTTTCTTTTATTCTTCTTCTGTAATACCCACGTTTTGCTGAGTCTGAGTGATAACAGAGCCGGTACCAAAATTGCATTATGTATGGCCAAACGCGCAGCTGTGCTGACGTTTCGCCGTCTCATCAATGCAACTAAGGCTCCGTTAACCTTGTTACTGCCAGCAATACGCCTTTCCACATCCATCTCGCATCTTCCATCTCTACTGAACATACTTCCCAAGTATACCACTTCATTCACTTGTTCTAATATCTTATCATTTACACTGATCTTGCATTCAGTTCTTTCTTCAACTCTTTCAAAGACCAGAGCTTTTGTCCTATTCACGTTGAGGCTTAGACCATTACATTCACACCCTTCTTTCAGAGAGGTGACCAATGCCTGCAACTCACATTCTGATGATGCAATAAGCACTGCATCATCTGCGTACAGCAGGCAATTCACATTTAAATCATCTACTTTCACTCCCATATTACTTCGTTTCACTTCTTGGAGACAGCTATCCAATTGAACAACCAAGCTGACATCGCGCAACCTTGTTTAACACCCGATCGGATGTCAAACCAGGGCGACATGCCAGCTCCTACTCGCACGCAGGCTGAGTGATCTCTGTAAAGAGACTTTACAACCTGTAACAAGGGTCCGTTCACATTGTACCGGGGTAGTATCTCCCATAATTTCGCTCTTACAAATCTGTCAAACGCCCTTTCCAAGTCCACAAAAGCACAGAAAACTTTTTGGTTAACGGCCAAAAATTTTTCCGTGATCATACAGAGGTAAAAGATCTGATCCATACACCCTCTTCCAGGTCTAAAGCCTCCATGGGCCTCCCACAACAGCCTTTCAGATCTCTCTTGCATTCTTATCGCTAAAACTTTAGCATAAACTTTACTACCTAAGCTAATCAAACTGATAGCCCTATGGCTTGCGCACTCGCAATCTGGGACCTCCCCTGATTTCCAGCATAAATTGCACAAAAACCAGAACAAGTCCAAGACGCGTGGCCCACCATATTTGATCATCTCGGAAGTAACTCCATCTGCTCCCGCTGACTTACCATAGTTCAGACTTAGTATTGCACTCTGAACTTCTTTTACACTGATTTCGCCATCAGCTACATCAAGACTCAGCCTTTCGCTGCTAATTGAGACTGAGGCGTCATCACATTCATACATCTCCTTGTAAAGTTTCGCCCATCGCTGCAAAAACGCTGCAAAATATATATTGTTAAATAATATAACTATAAAATATTTTTTGTAGCAAATTATTATATTTTTTTATAGTATATTTTTTTTATAAATATTATTACTAAAAATTTATTGTTAAACTGTTTATTATAATTAAAAATTGTTTTATTTAGTAAATATAATTTAATTTACTACTTCCCTAAAAATACCCTCCTAACTTAACTCTAAAAATAAGGAGAGGCTTGAAAAATTACTAATTTTGGTACAAAAAACTAAAATATCGAAAATATCGAAAAAACCGGGATCCCGGGATTTTTGTGAAGTCGATATCGAAAATCCCGGTTTTGCTTGCATGGTCCGATATTGCGACCCCTAGTAATCACATACTACTACAAAAATACTACTAAAGGTCCTTTAAAAATTTTGATTTTAATTTATTTAAAGGTCTTTTAGTAGTATGTGTTTACGTCATTGTATCATCTCACGAAATACAGTTAATAAAGGTTAGACAACTTTGAACTTTGCCGCCAATACCTAAGACTCGATTTCGGACTGATGCGTATGCGGCGATTTCCCTTTGATAGGTTTAAGCCTGCGTGCGTCGTTATTCACAAAAGGCGTTTTATTTTACTACGATAAATTTATTATTTATTTTGTTTGAAAAAATAACTTTTGCATTTTTGGGATTTTTTTTTCAAATTGTATTAGGCTTTTATACGATATTATAGAGTACCACACCACAAGTTACCAACCACAGTTTTAATGTGGTTTCATTTAAAGCGGTGCTGATGAATACACACTGTATAAAATAATAAGTAAAAATACACAATTTCAGATCCACCTCATTGAATTGCGCAGCGCTGGTTAGAGAACTAAACTTGAATTTAAATTGAGAATAAACGAAAAAAAATTATACATAGGAATCACTAAATCTGAGTAACTTTGACTGTTACGAGCGATATATTATACTATATCTTAAAATTTAAAGCACATTGCAAAAGTGTTTTTGTTTTATTAGTGTACTTAATAAAAAGTGTTGACCCCTAGACATTCACATAAACCTTTTAAAATACAATAGTATGTCTTTCAAAGTTACCCCCATAGGTAACTTTGAGAGACAAAGAACCATTCGTTCAAGAGGTGGTCATTTTTCTATTTTATTATTTTTATTAATCTAGTTAATATTGGTTCATGTTTTCATTAAATAATTGATGTAACTAATGTAATAAAACAACAATTCCGCAGTTTTGTCTCATATTACAAAAAAATGGAAAATCAGCCGAGAGCGTTTGGTATTTGTATATCATATATTTTAAATCAGCATAAAAAATATTTAGAAACACATTTTAAAGAAACAAAAAAATTGATTATTAATTGTCTATTCAATAAAAATATCCAGACTAATTCGAGGTCCCTCTGTCAATGTTACCCGAAGAATCAAAGTTACCCAGATTGACTGTAATAATTTGTTTTTTTATTTTTATATCGAGCCACAGCAATGCAATTTTTATTAAAAATAATAACATAAGGATTTCCTTATAATTCGCAAGATTGTTGTTAAACTTATAGATACTTATATATTAATGTATACATATTCAGGATAAGTAATCAAATCTAAATATTATATCCGTTGGGTGGAGTAGGAATTTTAACCAACTTTTTATTTTCAAAAAGAAGGAGTTTCTATATTTGACAACTATATTTCTCCTCCGTAAGTTGTGAATGTCATGTGAATATCAAATTGTTTTATTTAAAATAGCGTACTTTCCACAGTGTTTGCCATTGCCACCAAATCCGTATCTGATAATGAAATAACGTGGAAATCAAAGGATGATGTTGGATGAATCCTCGTAATATGAATTTTATATAATATCTTATAATAATAACAAATTGGCTTCTTGTAATCATCAGAAAATTGTAGATGAACATTGCTAAAAGCAATTGGTATTTTTAGTTAAGCATATGTTCTACATATGAAAATTTTCTACGTGATTACTTTGACTCCTTTTGACTCCTAGAAGATGTTGCTTTAAAGATGAGGCATCATATAAGGTATAAATATAGGTACCTTATCTAGGTAGCCAAGCAGAACTGACCGACAGTTGGTTTTTACGTTCAGTGAATGTAAAAAAAAGGTTGTATTCCGAAACCAACTAGGAATTTAAACTGGTTCTTATTATTTTATGTACTTACCATGTATTAGGGTCTTGCATATTTTATGCTATTAAAGTAGCAATTTGTTTCTTATAAGATAGTGGTTAATAGTTCATTAAAGCCTTTGTGGCGCAGTAGTAGGTACAGAGTCTGACTGTAAACGCCACTTTTACGGTTTCATCTTTCAGGGAATGATTGCATATAATCTAAGTTTAATTTTCCCGCTATATCAGACGAAATGCAAAGTTAAGTTCCACCATTCAGTCAGCAATGTCTCGGACATTTAGCGGAAAGTAGAAAATGCACTTTCCTAACTCTATACACTCCCTCTGCCTCTGCCTGCCCTGTGATATGGGAAGAAGCATGGTCTGTATCTTCTATCAATTTTCAACTAAAAAATATAAATGAATTTAAGTGTTGTTGAAATGTTGCGTCTTTACGGCGGTAGGTATGTCGTTTTATTGGAAACGTGCACAAAAGTAGCGTCATCTCACAAACGCAACTATATGGTTTTATGCCAAATAGTAAATGACAATTTGTTATTATTTTCTATAAAATAAAATAAACAGAAACTATATAAAAAGTTATTATAAAAACTAGATTTGAGAGGGTAAAACACAAAATAAGTTCCTAGCCACAAACCAAACCATGCTGAAAGGAAATAAGCATCAAACATAACAACTTTAACACCCTGTAAATAAAAAAGATGGTAGTCTTTAATGCCTAGTAGTTGTATTACTAACTAAGTTTTAAAACACCAGCACGTTTTCTTCTCCTTTCGGTATACTTTAGAGAATATCGTAAGAACACAACTCGGACTTGCTTGTCATTTGTCGAAATTTTGTCGTCGGATCCATGGTAATCCATCTACACGAAACATTTTTTTTTAACTTCACGCTGTTTCCCACAAATAGCAGGGTATGCGGTAGGGAACCTAGTGTTAAGACACTTTGTTCTCCACTTTTCGCCGAATTTTTCAAGGCATTGCGTGGTGATTGGCGGAACTCAACGCGGGGCATTTACCATGGTTCCAAAGCGAAGAAATGAAAATATTCATTTCTTCGCTTTGGAACCAAGGTAAATGCCCGGATTTATATAGATTAATTAAATAATAATTCATTCCCTCGAGTGGGGATCGAACCCACAACCGTGATGTGGGCGTTACAGTCACACCATTGTACCCCTTCGCCAAGACAGCCTGTTACTAAAACAAAAAAATATAAATATCTTAAGAAATGTATCGCGAATTAAGTTCTAGTATTGTACATTAGTATTGTATTGTAATTTAAGGTTTAATGTCCAACATCGGCTATAAATATTTGCTCTAATTTCCAAGCCGCTTTCAGAAAAACATAAAATAACAAAAAACAAAAGTACTTAAAAATTTAATCAGCTTCACGCTGAATCCCGCACATAGCAGCGTAGGCAGGGGGAACCTAATATTAAGATACTCCGTGCCCGGCTTTCCGCCGAACTCTGGCGGTGTTGCGTGTTGAGTGGCGGAACTCAACGCCGCGCTTTGCCTTGACACCAGAGCGAAGAAATGAAAATATAAATCTAAATAAATATTTCACTTCCTCGAGTGGAGATCGAACCCATAACCAGTCGTAACTATTTATTATAAATAAGTTTATACTTTTTCCAAGCATTCAATGATCTCTTGGTTTGTTACAGACAAACTATTATAATTAGATAATAATGTGTCATCTTAAGTAGGTTGGTACCTAACTACCTATATGTATAATAACATTTTATATCTGGAGAATGTTAGATATCATGTAGTTGTAGATTCATAGGTACCAACTAATTAAACACTGGCAATATGATATGATTTTATAAACAGTATTAATGTTACATTTTATGCTTAATGCATTCCAGTCTTATGGTGTAATACAGCCATTTGAAACCTTTCTGAGTCACAGTACTTTTGTAAATAAACATTTTTTTTTTCTTTCGCCGAATTCTCATATAGCAAGGTAGGCAGAGGGAAACTGGATACCTAGTGTAGAGACACTCCATTCCTCACTAGGTCACATCCGTTTCCCACTGTCCGTCGAATTCTGGAGGCAATATCTTTGTCCATTGCTTGGGGGAAATCAACGCCGCGCTTTGTCTTCTGACGCAAGAGCGAAGAAATGAAAATATTAAATATTTCATTTCCTCGAGTGGAAATCGAACCTGTCGCATTACAGTCACACGCTTGTGCCCCCGCTCCACTTCAGCCTCATATGTATGTTTTTTTATAACTAGATGGTGAAAAATGAGCTACTGGTCCGATAAATTTGCCAGTTTTAGCCTCTGCTTCTAAGTAAAGTGAAACTAAATTAATCATCTATACAATACGCCATACTTATTATGGTTCTCCAAATACGTATTAATATACAAAGAGGAGCAAGTTACACGTGCACTTCATCACGGGCCATTTGTATACACACATGCGCACGAGCACGTCGCAATGCCACACCCACATTGCACGATCCTTTCACCGAGGCGCACGAGCGTTTCACAGACAATATGTTATTCAATTTATTTTACACTTAACCTATTAAATTTAAGAGTTTACTTAAATTGAACATTTTATAATAAATGTATAATAATTCAGAATGCCATTTTTATTATTATTACAATTGACTTCATTTGTCTTTACAAGGAAAACCTCAAGGAAATAAGGTGATATCATATTTTTTTCCATTTTTTCCAGATTGACGCCGTCGTGGTGCAGGGGCACAAGGGTAACGCGACGGTTGTGGGTTCGATCCCCACTCGGAGGAATGGATTGTTATTTATTAATATTTTCATATGTTCACTCTGGCCAAGGCAAAAGCCCGGCGTTGAGCTTCGCCATTCAACACGCAGTGTTTGCACTAGGTTGCAGAGGCAACGTATTCAGAGGCCTACCCTGCTATATGTGGGAGACAGGATGAACCTGATTTTTTTTTATTATTTTTCTATTTGATAGGTACTTCGTCGTCAAATATTAAGAAATGACTTATATGAAGCGATACCATTATAGAGAGTAACGACTAATGAGTAAGTCAACTAGTATCTAACTATTGAAATATTTCACAATCGTAATGCGTAACTGGTATACTCGTAGTGTGCATTGGATTGCCTTATTTTAACGTTATATTGCGTGAAGGGCATCACGTGAAGCGGCCGCGGCCGGGGGCCGGGCGTGACGTCACGCGGGGGCGGGGCGCGGGCGCGAGGCCGAGGGTGTGGTGC
>DWQW01009107.1:0-13250 GCA_018249695.1 Heliconius erato demophoon
AATGCCTCCAGAATTCGGCAGAAAGTGGGGAACGGAGTGTCTTAACACTAGGTTCCCTCTGCCTACCCTGCTGTGTGCGGGATACAGCGTGAAGCTAATATAATTTAATTTAATTTTTTATTAGGTATGATGGCAAATATAAATTTTCGTACAGAGACGCGAATAACTTAAAAGAGTTGTTTCAAGTGTGTAAGAATTTCTGTAAAGGGGACATATTTAATATTTTCATTTTCTCACTCCGGTAACGTGCAAAGCGCGGCGTTGAGTTCCGAGACTGGACGCAATTTCTCCAGAATTCCGCAGAATGTGGAAAACGAAAATTTCGTAATGGGAATAGAGTGTCTTAAGACTAGGCTCCCAGGTTCCTTATACCTATCCTGGAGAGAGATACAGTTGAAGCGAAAAAAAATATTTAAAAAATTAAACAATAAAAACGTGGCCGTGAGCGTTTGCTTTCCAATAGGTGAAGGTTTGAGTCCTGCTACATCCAAATTCTTAAATATTCGTAAAATTTATGTTTATTTAAATTTTCTTAAGGTCACCTCTCCCATTCATAATATATCTAACTCATTACATTTTCTAAACAATATTAAAGATGGACGCCGACTACGACCCAAAGAAAGCTAAAGAAAATCTTTTAGAAGAACTGAAAAGAAACATGGGAAAGAAACGCAGAAACAGAAAGAAAAAATCTAAATTAGCCGAATTATTATCAAATGAAAAGCCTAAATTTGTGCCAGACATTGAAAAAACTTATTCGGACTTTATGGAGGAGTATTATAAGATGGACTGTGAGGATGTCATTGGTGGTGATCTACCGACCAGGTTTAAATATAGGCAGGTAGTGCCCAATGATTACGGATTGACTGTTGAAGAGGTAATATTGTTTGTAATTTTAGTTAACAGAACAAATTAAGAAATAATAAATAAATAATACAATTTTTTTTTTAAGTTTATAGAAAAAGAGCGAAAAATTTCTTCTCTTTTATCAGTGTGTATGTCTATTATATGTAACTGAATAAATTCTTCATTGAAGGATTTTTTTAATTGGAGACCAGTTTAAAAAAATATATATCAAGTATCAGTTTGTATACAGGCGTCAAGGCATTTTTTTCAAACAAAACTTGCATATATTTTTTTTATATTTTTAACAGAAAAAATCAAAATCGTCTAACGTCGATTTAAAGCAAACTTGTTACCTTTTCTAAGGCGACTTAATATTGTATTATTTATTTGTTATATATTTTTTGCTGTGACATTTACTAAGTGATAA
This sequence comes from Heliconius erato demophoon, assembly GCA_018249695.1. Classification (NCBI taxonomy): domain Eukaryota; kingdom Metazoa; phylum Arthropoda; class Insecta; order Lepidoptera; family Nymphalidae; genus Heliconius; species Heliconius erato. Next base: position 1,274 of record DWQW01009107.1, read on the forward strand.
ATGACAAACTGCGTGTTTTTCGTGCGTGTTATGCGTGTTATAATTGGAATAACAATAATAGTACACATTTCTTAGAATTCCGTACCTTTAAAGGAAAAAAGAACCCTTATAAGATCACTTTGTTCACTGTCTGTTTGTCTGTCTGTCTTTATCTCAGGAACGCTTGGGGATATCGAGTTGAAATTAAAACCATATATTCAGAGCTACGGTCCCTTGGTTTCCTAAAAAAAGCACAATTTATTTCTACATACTTAAAAAAAAGATATGGCTGCTTATATCGCACTAAACGTATATTTCGACATTATAAAGGGAATTAAAATTAATAGAGTACTTTCGGTTGACTTGTGAAACTTGGCAGCTAGCTAACCTGTAGATGGTAATACTAGTTTAGAAAAAAGAAAACTAAAAACTATATATTTGTGAATCCTATAAATAATAGCCTTAAAAGGAGGTCAAAATTTGGTTGAGGTATCAGATAAAAGGAAGGCTTAAATTTTGGAAAAAACTAGAAACTTTCAATTTATGTACGAAACCCTCTGCGGGCGAGCCCGATTTGCACTTGGACCAGTGCTAATCGGATTTTTTTATTGAACATCTAAACAGTTACACTTAAATTTTCTTTTTATTGTTTTTGTTATGTTACAAAACAAAAAATTAAAAATACTTTTTATATAAAAATTACTATGGCATAGTGCGTACTTTTAACTCAAAAAACTTAAATTCTCATACATAATTTTATTAATTTTCCAATTACTAAAAATACAAAATATATTAATTGCTCAATATGTTCTAGATTCTTCTAGCCGACGACAAAGAACTAACGCAATGGGTGCCATTAAAAAGGATAGTCAAATATAGGCCGGAGAATGTAGAAAAGGGTGAAGTCAAAGTGTATTCACAGAAAGCAGCTGACGTTCGACTGAAGAAGAAAATGTTGCCAAGTTTATTTAAGGAGTTACCAGAGTAATTTTTTTATTTATATTAAAGCATGTTAAAAAATTATAATATGGCAATAATTATGGCATTTACAATAGTAGACAAAATGATTATACTCTTAGTACAACTTATTAGAAAATATCCAAATTTGTAATTATTGTAGGGAGATAATTACAAATTTGGATATTTTCTATTATTATTTAATATGTTGCATATATCAACTCGCCTCTGTAATTTTTTTATTTAATATTTTATTTAGAGAGGGAATTTCCATTTCCCTAGAGAGGGAATTGAACCCATAACTTGTCGTGCTTACAATCGCACGCTTGTGTCGCTACGCCACGACTGGCCTCAATATATCTCTTAAATATATAATTTAAAAAAATGTGATTTGTAAAGCTATTGCTTTTTGTTTAATAGTAGATTTTATCTTTAAATAATTTGTATATAAACAATATTTTGAAATATTTTTCATATAAATACTCACGAGGCCGTCGTAGTGCAGGGGCACAAGGGTGTGACTGTAATGCGACAGTTGTGGATTCATTCTGGCACCACGGCAAAGCCCCGGCGTGGAGTTCCGCCACTCAACGCGCAATACTTTTAAAAATTTGGCGAAAAGTGGGGAACGGAGTCTTGACACTAGGTTCCCTCTACTTACTCTGATATGTGAGGGGTGCAGCATGGAGCTGATAAAAAAATGCTTACGAAAATTTTGCTTTTATTGCAGAGATCCAGAAATAGTCGTGCCAGAACAAGATATAAAGAAAAAGAAGAAGAAGAAAAAAAATAAAAGCAATACTGAAGAAAACAATGGAGTAGTAAATAATTCAGAAATTAATGATAGTGTATCACTATCATTAATTTCTGAATTGCAAGTAACTTCAGGAGAAACTCCCAAAAAGAAGAAAAAACGAAAAAATGGCAACACTGAAAATATTTCTGAACCAGAAGGTAATATTGATGCTGATGCTATAGAAAATAAAGAACCTATCGAACAAAATGATGATGAAAATAATGAACATAATGAAGAAACAAATGTTAATGATTTAAATACTCAAAAAACTAAAAAGAAAAAGAAAAATCTGAAAAAATCTTTCACTATTGATAATATTGAAAACGAAGGTCCTAGTAAAACTGATAGTGGAGTAAATAATGTTCTTGAAAGTAATGAAAATGAGAAAAAATCTAAAAAGCGTAAGAAACAGAAAAAACCTGCAGTTAATTCGGAAAATGTAAAAAAAAATGAAATTAATCAATCTACTAATAAGGATTCTATTAAAGAAAAAGGTAATCTTAAACGGAAATTAGATTCTGAGTCAAATTCAGTGCCAAAGAAGAAAAAGAAGAAAAATAAAAAGAAAGGCACAGATAATAAACCTCAGGCAAATGATACAAAAGATAATAAAAAGAACTTTAAAAATAAAAATAAGAATCAACAAAGTGATAAATCAAATGATCCATTGAGTAAATTGTCCGATGAAAGACTCAAAGCCTATGGATTGAATCCGAAGAAATATAGAGGTTTCTTAAAATATAAGAAATTTTAAATTGTGTAAATTTATTTTTGAGTTTAATATTAAAAAATATGAAATAAATATTATTAAAAAATGTCTATTACATTTAATTCTCATACTATTTAAAAAAAATGATCAAAAGAAATCAAAAATGAACTAATACATAGATTAATTAGCAGCTTTATGCCTATCCCGCATAGCATGGTAGTCAGAGAAAACCTAGTAATAAGATTCCGTTCCCCAGGCACCTATCACACATACATATTATAGCGTGTTGAGAGGCGGAATTTAACGCCGTGCTTTTTGTTTAGTTCCCACTGGTAATTTACCAAAGCGAGGAACTTAAAATAATTTACTCCCTCAAAAAGGAATCGAACCTATAACCATAGTGCTTACATCTATACGTCAGATGCTAAATTTATACGAGTATAAGAAATATAGATATATTTTTAAACATTTATAAAGTGTTATTCCACACTTAGTAAGTATTTCTAAATAAGTAATATAGATATAATTATGTCTATCCTAAATATTTAAAAATAATAATATAACAAAAACAATTAATTCAATTACTTAAACTTCGAAATAAAACGCCACGTGAACTTATACCATTTATTTATAAGTAATGTTAGTGCAGAGAAAAAATATACAAAAACGTCTTGTTTCTTGTATTATTTTTCATATATTTCAAGTCAAAATAATTTTATACAAGGTTTACATTGAGCTGTACAATAGTTTCTCATAAAAAATACAAGCACAAATGCAATTTTAACTAGAAGTATCAGGTAAGTAAATTTAATAATCATTTTCTAAAAAAATATTAATCCTTAATATATCAATGATTTATTAGATACACCACAGTAGTTATTATACATTTTTAAAAAGTACAATTTTAATCGATTCTGTTGACAACCTAATCGATAATCCATTGTAGAATCGATTTCACATTTCTATTGACAATTTGACATTGACAATTAGTTCTATAACAATCGTTTCAGTCTCTTTTTCGGCGGGCCGCGTTGCTGTAAGGTGCGTGCAATAACATTATTAATATTTTTGTTTCATTTAATAAAATAAATTAAATTTCTTTGATAAATTGTTGTATCTAAGAGGGTGGTAAGTTAAAAATTGCTATAAATTCACACAATTAAGCGATGATAATGGATTCTCTCTTTCTTATGTATAACCTCAAATTTTTATAGTTTTCACGCAGGCCTTCAAGTAGATCATAACAGTCTCGCATTGGTTGTTGTGAGTGGACAAAAAGGCGACATTAATGCCACATGCATAGATTCCCAAACGTATTTTATCCAGGGATGCTCCCATCCATTCTTAGCATTCCTGGTAATTTACGATTGCAACGGCTAGTGGCGACAAACCCCCCAAAAAACAATCTTTAACAAATATATTTTACATAAATCTAAATAAACATTGTCTATCGTAAATTGTCAGATTGACTACAGTTTTGACTTATCATTTCACAGTAGCTCGCCATCATGGTGAACAACAGAGTACCGTCGGTCTTTTCGAAGACTTATGTCACACCTCGTCGTCCTTTCGAGAAGGCGCGTCTTGACCAGGAGTTAAAGATCATCGGTGAATATGGTCTAAGAAACAAGCGTGAAGTGTGGAGAGTCAAATACACCCTCGCCAGGATCCGGAAAGCCGCTCGTGAGCTGCTCACCCTGGAAGAGAAAGACCCTAAACGTCTTTTCGAAGGTATGGGATAGCTTTTGTTTTTTTTGTTAATGGTCCATGTGGTTATCGTGTATACATGTGTTTTTAGGTTATGTTTAGTATCTTTTTCTTAATGATTGTAAATCACTTAATCTTGCCCATATAGAATCATTGCTTATTTCGATGGACCAGGGAAATCTGTGATATATTTGTAATGTTACCTTCACCTTTTACTTAAATGATGATAAAAATGGCAACCTCTTGTCAGAAAACTTTATGGTGATTTATACTAAACTGACCCATCTTTAATACAAATTGCAAACATAGAATAAACAATTTTCACTTAAAAACAAATTGTGTTTTAGGTAATGCACTCCTACGTCGTCTCGTCAGGATCGGAGTCTTGGATGAGAAGCAAATGAAGCTTGATTATGTACTTGGCCTCAAAATTGAGGATTTCTTGGAGCGCCGTCTCCAGACCCAAGTGTTCAAGGCTGGTCTAGCTAAGTCCATCCATCATGCTCGCATTTTGATCAGACAGAGACATATTCGGTAAGACTAGTTTTATTTTAGAATATATGTTTATATATATTACTGTCTTGAATGGTGAAATGAAAATAAATGAGAGTTATATATATGACATTATAAATTAGTTGCTCTGAACAAAAGTACAGTAATTTAAAAAAGAAATATTGTTTAATATAAAAAAAAATAATTAGAACCAGCACTTCCTGAGATTAATGCATTTAACCAACTTGGAAACTCTTCAACTATAAATTTTTATATAACATTCAATGCAAAGTTTTTCACTCTTAATTTATTTTTATAAATGAATATTTTTTAAATAATCTATGACAAATTTTGTAAGATATATAAATATGCTAATAAAAATAAACTACAGGTAACAAGCTGCTATGGCCAGAATGGCTGGTATTGATATGTTCTAAAAGACCACTTGATTTTCATATTGTGAAGTCAATGTCTTGAAATTTGTATGCTCTTTTTGAGCTGAATGCAGGTAATGTATACATTTTATTTTGGTTGGAAAAAAAAATATATTAAGATTGACTATTCACAAAGACTTAGAATATTATTTTAAAATCAATATTTATAAAATTAATTTGATGAAGTTTGTTTGTTTGTGTCTATTTTATATAAAAAATTAAAGGTGCATGAAAAAATGCAGTTTAGAAAATACCAAAATAAAAAAAATAAAATTGTAAAAGAAATGAAGCTTGGTTATGGTGGTGACTTGTTGATATAGCACTGTTCAGCCTTAGTAAAAATATCTTAAAATTTTGTCTTTTCATTGAGATAATTGAAAAATGCATGAAACAACAATGAATAATATAAAAACACCACAAAAATAAAATCTAATTAACCAAAATCTTATTTCCAGTGTCCGCAAGCAAGTTGTAAACATCCCCTCCTTCATTGTCCGCTTGGACTCTGGCAAGCACATTGACTTCTCCCTGAAGTCACCATTCGGAGGTGGCAGACCTGGACGTGTCAAGAGGAAGAACCTCCGCAAGGGACAGGGTGGTGGAGCCACCAATGATGAAGAGGAAGATTAGATATTAAATGATTAATGTCTATTTGTTGTTTTATTTGAATTTTAAATACTGCTGAGAGACAATGGTCACCCTGCATGCTATTATAGCTAGCTGTATAAGTAATAGTCCAGACTGATGTATATTATATGAATTTATTACTATTAAAATGATCTACGTAAGTTTCTTGCTCTGTTAAGTGTAAAGTTCTTTTTTTATTATTCTGTTTTTGCTATATTGTTTTTTTTATTTATATTTTAAATAATCCTCGAATAAATAAAGAAATAGTCGTTTTAAAACAGCATTTCTTTTACATGTTGGCTCGTACAAAAATGAGGACTAGGTGTTAAATTTTTCATTTTTTTTTTCTAAATCTACACTAACCACTTAAATTAAGAGGTTTCAATCTAACAATTCAATAAATCACTTATGGATGAAGTTCTATTCTATATTAGTATTCTCCAACTAATCTACATTTTTGTTATTTAGTACTAATTTAATATAAAAATATTCTTTCTGGTAGGATTTGTATTTAGTAATTACTAATGCCTGCTACGTTTAAAACGATAAAACTGAAAACCAGATTGATAGGTATCGGTCGTGCTTGTGACAAATTTACATCGTTGGCATTTATAATTTTCACTAAATAAATCGGTTTCCATTGCGGTTGCACAATTTATCGAAGCGTATGGAATTGTGGATGGCGATCATTCGACTCGGCACTAGGTAGCACTTCACGTGACTCGTGGGACTGGACGTGGGCGTGTATCACTGCAATATGTCGGAAGAGGGAAGAGGTGGACTTCGCGAACAATTACAAGAACTTATAGTGATATTCGATTCCTACTACAAATAAATAAAATGAGAAAAATTGAGGTTAGTCGTGTGACGCAGGGGCACAGTGTGACTGTAAAACTGACTGGTTGTGGGTTCGATCCGCACTCAAGATGAAATATTTACTAAATTTATATTTCCATTTCTTCGCTCTGGTGTGTGTCGAGGCAAAGCGCGGCGTTGAGTACTGCCACTCAATACGCAATGCCTCCAGAATTCTGCCTATTCTATTCAGAAGTGTAACTATAAACGCGACTGATCGTAAAAGAGAAAAATATTTAATTCCCTCAATCATCCTCAAATAAGTAATAATGTCAATTTTTCGAGTGAGCAAATTTCAACTCATTTAATAAAATGGTCTTTATTGGTTGTGGCATAGGACCACAAGCGTGCGACTTTATACGCCCCAGATGGTAGCTTTGATTCCCAATCGAAGTGATGAAATATAAAAAAAATGTATGGGAAAGTAGCTAAACCATAAGGCCTAGTATGGCAAATGTCATCATTTTCCATTGTAAGCTATGGGGAACTGACGTATTGCCGATTGAAGTCGATATCGGAGTCATGTTTTTTTTGATGGAAAAGGACAAGGCAAACGAGCGTTCGGATTACCTGATGATAAGTGATTACTGCCGCCCACTACCCCGTGCAACACCAGAGGAGCTACAGATGCGTTGCCGGCCTTTAAGGTGGGTTGGGCGCCGGAGCCCGGCATTACCTGATGCGAAACGCAGTAGCATAAAACCACTACTTAACGCCGGTTTTAAATGCCGGGGGTGGTAATGATCCGGTCGAGTCTGCCCATGCGTGTTGCCATTGCTGGCGACGTGACTCTACCACACGTACTTTAGTCGCCTCTTTCGACACCACCAGTACCAGGATGATATTATTCTAAGCCGGGATCACACGGCACAAGAGCACCTACCTACCTAGAGCAGGGAATCCATAGAGAGTAGTGTCATTTACTTTACCACACGTGTGAGGCATTATGAACGTTAGATTTATCTGCATAGGTTGAAATCGTTAGATTATGTCGTTATGTGTGTAGCATACACTCGTATAAGGATACAAGGCAGTGTACGAACGTAAATAAAAGAAACAATTTCCATCCACTACTATATCTGTATCAGTTCGTAATATCCTTTAAAATTTACTGTTTTTTCTACTATACGTGACACTGGCCTATTATTTTGCGCTGTCATCGTAAAATCAGGCTATTAAATAAATAAAAAAGAAAGAAACCATTTCCAAAATATATTTTTTTAATTTCTATAAATATATAGAAATAAATATCAATACAATATTTTGTACATTGGTTATAATTATATATATCCGACCTAAACAACGTACATATTCAGCCTAAAGCGAAACCGAACCTTCAGCTTGTCCCAGTTTCGGCCAAAACCGAAATTTATTAATACCTACAGGATGTCTAAAGACAAACTGAAATAGTCGATAAAAGTGGTCATTTCTAAACATTTTTACACCATTCAGCTTCACGCATTCCGCATATAGTATTGTAAACAGAGGGAATCTAGTGTGAAATGAAGAGGTTTGGACGACATCCAAACGCGAGTCAGCTTGTTATGCCAGTTGTTTACGCCTTCTAAAATATTTGTAAAGGTACCCTAAATGGGGAACGTTTTCCAGGAAACGCGGGTTCAAATCCTGCTGCGTTCAAATTTTTATACGATTTCTAATTAAATATCCCTTTGCCTGCTGTGTGCGGGATACAGCGAGAAGTTGATTTGATTAGATTTTTTGTTGTTATGTATTTTTGTAAGTTTTTAACGTCTTAAATATTAAAAATGAGTGATATAGGGCCATGCCTTCCAATCGTTAATAGAAGTAGACAAATATCGCATCCAAGACCCTGCGGACAAAATTGCGGACCCTGCGGACATATTGACAGAAAAAAATAAAAAACCGGACATTCGATTTATATGATTTATAGCTAGATATTGTATTACGTCGTCATTCATTATTGGGAACGAGTTAGTACAAAGTAAATAACAATAAATATTAATGATAACACCACTAGTGTTAGTTTTTATTACGAAGTCACTTAACTGAGTAGGTTGGAGTCACTCACAAAATTGACGACTACCAGCGGAAAGCTACTCTTGGCGAACCACTGCTTGGTCCACGGGCCTGGACTTGGACAGTCTTGGACTGTCAATTAACATATACTGATCTTTTTGTTCAAAAAAGAAGATGGGAATTAACAATGTCGTACTTATGATAATTTTTCGGTCGATTACTATCATAACCAAATCACGTATCATCATATTTATACATTAAAAATCATTGGAATGTGCATTTTTTTTTGTAAAATCGTTCATTTTATTAGTTTTTCATTGGTTTTTTTCATGGAAGATCCAAGTTATAACAAACAAAAAAAACATTTGGAACTTCGAAAAAACAAAAAGTAAATTTAACAACATCCAATAAAAATATAGACAATTCACACAAGAATTACTAATATAACAATGAATATATTATACGGAAAAAAAAAATATAGTACTTTTAATAGTACATTACAACTTTTTGTACCTATTCACCCAGTACTTTAAAAGTAAATACTTTTGAATTTGAACCAGCTACTAACTAGGAATAGCTGAAAGTCTCATTCAGAATTTAAATTAGCATTTTCTAATTTATCAGACAGTTCCTTTGCGGAGTCCATTGCTTTAACTTGTTCCCAGGTTAAATCTAAAATCCTTTCCAATGCCTTCGCTGTTTGGTCTGATGGGTAAATGCTGATGTCCGGAACGTGGACAAAAAGTGTCCTTGTGTTGTCCACACTTAGTGACGTATAATATATGTATTCGCATAGATATCTGAAAGAAAAATGTTTCGTGAATTATAAAAATTATAGTAACTAATTTAAAAAAAAAAAGAAATATTCCAAAGTTAATTTAAAACCTAAGAACTCTTACAGAGAAAAAACATTTTTTTAGCTGTACCCGTTACACACAAAGTACATAGTGTCAAGATACTCCACTTTCCTTCAAGTACGAGACATTGCCCTTCCATTTTTCAGCCGAAGACGGGAATGGAGGAAATAACGCCTCGTCTGGCTTCCAGGAGCCAGGATGTTGATTGAACCCACTAACATCACGTTTTTAGTCAAATACTTTTCAAATACATTTTTAGCTTCACGGTGTATCTCGCATGTAGCAAGGTACGCAGAGGGAGCCTATTGTTAAAACAATTCGCTCCCCATTTTCCGCCAAATTCTGGAGATATTGCGTGTTGAGTGGCGGAACTCAACGCCGGGCTTTTGTCCTTGGTGCCAGAGCGGAGAAATGAAAATATTAAATATTTCATTTCCTCTAGTGAGGCCAGCCGTGGCGCAGCGGCACGAAGTGTGACTGAAAAACTGACTGGTTATGGGTTCGATCCCCACTCGAGGAGATGAAATATTTACTTAAATTTATATTTTCATTTCTTCGCTCTGGTGTCGGGGTTAAGCGCGGCGTTGAGTTCTGCCACTCAACACGCAATGCCTCCAGAATTCGGCAGAAAGCGGGGAACGAAGTGTCTTAACACTAGGTTCCCTCTGCCTACCCTGCTGTGTGCAGGATACAGTGTAAAGCTGTGTTTTTTTTAGTGGGAATCAAAACAACAATCTGTCGCGTTAACAGTCACACACTTGTGCCTCAACAATGAAAACTTGACGGAGTTTAACATTAGCAACAGAAGTACAATATTCAATTGTATATAAAATTATCAGTAAAGTAAAATATAATATTTCAAGTAGATATCTATCTTATAACAAAGGTTTTGGTTCAATGACATGTTTGCCTCATCATGTTGCTTATCTATTGAAACAACATCAATGTTTGAAATAATATTGAGATAAAAATAATATATTTGTGTTATTAAATAAATTCAAAAATATATTTTTTGAATATATTTATATTTTTGTCTAATAAAAAATGTTGTAAGAATAATCTTTTATTTTAACTGTAATCTATCATATAGCAGGAAAAACAGAGAGAACTTTCTGTCCAACATAGAGACTTTACTTATTGCAAAAACGATGTGCCTTGCTTAGTTTGTTAGGAAGGAGAAATAAAAGTAGTTAATTACCCCTAGTAGATAGAACCCACAATATTTATAGATATTTTCTGTTGGTTTTTTGCTTGACTTTAGCTTTCTTAAATAAAATTTCTGGGATGTGCACGGATCACCTGTCTCCTCCTAATCCAATGGCCATGCCCACAACATGTGTTTGTTTATTTATACACTATTTATACATAGCCTCAAAATTCTAAAATATATTTAAAAGAAAAGAACTATTGTTTACCTTCCAGCATCTCTAGATACCACAGCACAAGTATCTACTAGTGGATAATTTTCATTAAATTCCTGACAAATTCTTTCTACATCTAATTTTGTGTGAATCCGTATAGCTCCCTCGGCAGTACATGTATGGTTACCAGGACATTTCTCTAAATAGTCCAGCCTTTGGTAGCCTTTTTTGTGTGCTTGAGCTTCTAATGTGATTTTATTTGCTTGACTTGATACACCAACATGTATCATTAACTGAAATAAATATGTAACTGATTTATAAGAAAATATTGTAAATATACAGGCCAATATATATATATATATAGAGGCCAGTCGTGACGCAGCAGCACGGAGTGTGACTGTAAAACCGACTGGTTGTGGGTTCGATCCCCACTCGAGGAGATAAAATATTTACTTAAATTTATATTTCCATTTCTTCGCTCTGGTGTCGAGGCTAAGCGCGGCGTTGAGTTCTGTCTGATTAATTACCTTAGGTGTATGTGTATCCCATAGTGCTGGAACAAATTCATCGACATTTTCATATGTGACGGGTATTTCCAATGCTACGAATTCCACATCATGTTTCTTTTCTATTTCATCTTTATTCATTAATTTAACAGCTTCCCAACTTGCATTCACTGGATGATTTATAAAAGGACCAAATCCAGTGACAAGGACTATAGGCTTGAAGAGATAGTCCATATTACTCATTTTTTAAATCAAATATAATTTAGTAATATGTATTTTAAAATTGTATAAAAACTTAAAGAGCAACTGTTTTAAACACAAAATTTAATATGTGATAAGCCTTATCACTCAATATGACAACAGTCAGCTGATTTTATTGTTAATGTTGGTATACATCTATATTTTTTTCGAATATTTCAAAAAATTGCAGTGGTATTTTACACAAAGTAAAGAAAAAAATTTTCATAAGTTTTCTGAAAAAAGTGTAACTATCTGTGATAATAATTATTTACGTATTTTTATTTATTATCTGTGACAACAATTGTCATTTGAATCATTCAATATTGTTCATCGAATCATCCATTCACATTTCAAAAGGACAATACCGGAGTAAGACAGAAAATGTCGTATGGAAATATTTCCACGGGTTGAAACGCGTTAAGGAATTTGTAAAATATAATGTATTTGTCATAACATTAG
>DWQW01009108.1:0-13250 GCA_018249695.1 Heliconius erato demophoon
ATAGCAACAGTCATGTATGGGATGTTGAATATTGGATGGAATGAAGGTAACAAGGTGGAATGGACAACGGTAGGTTGGAGACAGTCCCTAATGGGACTATGCACTTGGACACTGTAAGATCGCTACACCAAACAGTAGTGTCGCTGAGGACCGCGCTCGAAATCTCTAAGAATGAACTTAAGGAATTGAAAGAAAAATACCAAGAGCATTCGCGTTGCATAGAATATGCGGATATTATAGAAAAACTGACATTAGAAAATCATATATTACGTAGAAAAATAATTGATTCTGACGTTGTAGTGGGTGATAATAATAATCGAAATACTAATTTAGACTATTTATATAGTCCAAAAGTTGGTAATATTGAAGAAAGTTTCGCCAGTGAAATTTTGATAAAGACAGCTACTACTGATAATACAACTGAGAGTTTAGATCCTGATTTTTCGGAACACAAAAACCGATCGACAGACAAATTAGAGGAAATACTCGAAGAATCGAAGTCTGAATCAATAATATCGGATAGCTTGCCCAATGCTACTAGTAGCCCAAAAATAGACGATCCTCTAAGTCAAAGTATATCTAAAGAAGAAACAGAAGATAACGTTCCAAGTTTTAAAACAAAATTGGAATTGTTATCCAAGTTTGACGTGAGAATCAAAGTAAAGACTTTGAAAGAAGGCAGTATTGTATCTAGTACTACTTCCGATACTGACTCTATTACCGACGAAAAAAAGGTGAAAACGGGAAAATCTAGTGATTCTAAAAAAACTGATATCAGCTTCGAAGAGCATAAAGAACATTTCGATAATTTCGAAAATCCCAAAGGTGATAAGATTAATATAAAAACAGTGTCTTCTGAGAACATTAAGATGGCAGTGCCAAACGAAGCGGAGGTCAAATCTAAAACTGATAAGTTCGATGTTCAGGTTCGTATAACATCGGAAGACAGTTTAGTGCTTCAGGATACCCACGAGAGGACGAGGCGGAAAGAAACCATGAACCTGGACGTGGACAATTTAAGTTTAAAGTAAGTTTACATTAAGCAATACATTTAATAGTTTCATTTAATTCTCAACAGTGTGAATAAAACGTAATAATTAATAATACGAAATTGTAACGAAAGTTAGACCATTTCCATGCGTGTCCCGTTATCGTTTTATTCGTTAAGTTATTTTTTAAACGTTTCTAATTAGTTTTTATCCTGAAGAAAGAAATTCGTGGGAAAGTGGCGAACAGAGTGTCTTAAATTGCCTACCCTGCTGTATACAGCGTGAAGCACTTTAATAAATATATATAACATTTTAAATTACGCTACACTTTACTCTGAGTATTTAAAAAAACGTTATTTAATATGTGCTATAATTGCGAACAGTAATATACAAGAAACTTTAAAAATAACACAAAATTTTGAATACAAATGTATTTTAAAATAATATATTTTAGTAAGTGTAAGTTTTTTAATTTTTTTCATGATTTTCTAACATCTGGGAGACAATTTGTAGACAGATTTAAAAAGATGAATAACTCCGTTTTTACGCCAACAATAACTTTTAATAAAATATTTTTGTTAATAAGGCAAGCCAAGCGTAGGGGCACAAGCGACTGTTAACGCGACAGGTTGTGGGTTCGATTCCCACTCAAGGAAATTAAATATTTAATACTTCTATTTCCTTGCTCTCGCAACGAGGCAAAACGCGTCGTTGAGTTTCGCCTCTCGACACGCAATACCTCCACGATTCGGCGGAATATGAGAAAAAGCTTAATTGGAACGAAGTGTCTTAAGACTAGGTTTCTATGGTACCTCTGTCTACTGAACATTGTAAAGCTTAAAAAAGGTGATGAAATTTATTCTGCAGCTTCACACTGAAAAAAATTTGCGTCGAAGAGTCTATTCTTCGCTTTCCAAACATTGTTTGTTGTGTGGAATCTTGTTGAGGAACCCTACAACAGAGAAATTAAAATTATACATCCATCTAGAATCGAACCCACCATTTGCGCCACGACTGGCCTCAATATTTTCTTGTGACGATAGAAAATTGACTATAAATATGTTTCAAACTTTTATGTTTAATTATGTGTGTCAATTTTATGCCGTTAAGGATAGACCTAATAGGGAGCGTTTTTTACGCACCACTGAACGGGATAACTAGGAGAGGAAGGCTTTATAAAATAAAATATACCTTCTAACTATATTTTTACTTTATTTTTAATTTTTCTAATGGCAAAATATATACTTATTACTATATACTGTATAATCTATATCGTCTGCTCAATTCACGACAAAATCCAATTCCAAACTATTTAATGAAACTTAACAAAAGTGTATACATTACGTAACGTGTATTTCCAAATCTTAATTAGTTAAAAAGATAATAGCTTTTTTCTACATTTTCATCATTTCTTCGTATGCCGCATAAAGCAGGGTAGGCAGGGGTAACCTAGTGTTAAGACACTCCGTTCCCCATTTTCCGTTAAATTTTTGAGGCATTGCGTGTTAAATGGCGGAAGTTACCGCCAAACTTTATATATAATAGCTTTTGAATAGTTTTTTTAAACTAACATTCGCATTCAGGTCGATGTCTGAAGGTGACAATTCAGTTTTCTCCGAAGGAACTACTCCATTAGAGCAAAATACTGCGCCCGATGACAAACTAGATCAGGAAAACGCTAGCGGCAACGAGTCCGAGGAAGTCGACGATATAGAACTTATATTCACTACGGATGAGTCAAAGGATATGAGCAATTTGCAGGTCACTATCTACTATCTTATAGATTTTCTTTTTATGCATTTTCTTTTTATAGATAGGTAGGTGGTCGTGGATTTATGTATTGCAAATGAAAAACGCTAGCGAAAAACATGTTTACTTAAGTATTCTTATTTATATGCGCATTTTTACACTATAATAACGTATACTTTTCAAATTGGAATATTCGATGACTAAAACACAAATATTTTAATAATGTCTTATTTCCATTTTAAAGCTTTACTTTAAAACGTTTTGTTTGATTAAGTTTCTATTATCACTCAAAATCACGATAAAGGGTTGATAAAATTATAGAGAGCAATTTACAAACACAGTATAATAGATTTTGTTCAAGTCTGATTGCGTGTGAACGTCACATCAGTATCGTATTCGAGTAGCCATGTATCGCTCCAATTTGTTATAGCAGTAAATTTTCAGCTTGGAATGCCAGTATTGTTTCAACAATTCTGGATTTTCTGTTAAATCGTACGAAAATGGAGTCATTGTTTTGTTGTTGTGGGTAGATCTACGAATGTATTTCATTCATATTTTTTAAAATTGTATTTTTTTCGTTGTTGAAAGTAAGAACTGTTTAGTTAAAAATTAATATATTTGAAAACAATTGCAGGAGGATCTCGTATCAATACGAGAAACTGACCATTGGACGCCACCTTCCGGATCGACCACTCACTCTACGCCCGTTTTGATTAAATTCCACACATTAGACCCTGATTTCCAGCCGGGCAGTAAAACAAACAGCGGCAGGAAAGAAAACCAAGAAAATAATCCAAGCATAAATGAACCATCACTGAGGATGAAAAGAGTGTCTCTTCCTAATGATAAAGAAATAAAACACGTCGGTTTTAATGAAAAAGGCACTCTAGAATTGCCTGGAAGAGGAATTCTAAAGAGTTATGATAACAAATCAGATAATATGTTATACAGAAAAAGTCCGAATGCAAGTACAAGAAGATTGGACAGCTCCGATAGCTTGACTTGCGATTATAACAGAGGCCTGAGCTATGACAATACTAAATCTTCGAGCTATGAACTTGGCTCTAGTTTCGATGTGCTCCACAGAGAGGAAAGTGTAGACAGTTTCCATAGGACGAGGATGGGTCACAGGTTCTCGGTGTTCGCGGAAACTGATATATCGAAGTGTGGCATCTCTGAAGATGATCTTGCAAGTAATTTGAATGTCAGGAGGAACACATGCCCTAATCCGTTTCAGTACAGGTAACGTATAATGATCCAATAAATGCTTAATTAATTGTCTTTAAGCTTGTTTAATCAGTAATCGGAAATCGGAGAACTCCGAAAAATCGTTAGGAAATCGGAAAAAAATTGGATGTCAATACTTTTACTTCAGTTATATCAGAGAAACGTTTTTTAAAAGGGTATTGCTCTGTTTACTGATAATAAGAAAAATATCCCAATCTCACTAACATTTCTTAGACTAGTATTTGAATTCTTGAGTATTATATTCCTCAATAATATATTACTATAATATTATTAAGTTTCAACACTTAAAACCGCAATTTTTCAAATTGAGGAGAAGGACGAGGCCGAGGACAAAGCGTCTTGACACTACGTGATCTTTGCATATTCCGAATATGCGGGATAAAGAGTAATTCTATGTAAATTTGATATTTCCAGGCCCCCGCTAACTCGCCCTGGAATCCGATCTGGGTACAAATCAACGGGTCGCCCTCGCCCCGTTTTGTACCAGGGCTTCGCCCCCCGACGTGAGAACTCTGCACAGACTGACGTCTCTGCTTTACCTCCGAGATGGACGTCTGATGGATATTTGGCGTATAAGGTATTCAAATGTATATAATTATGCTACTAGCATGAACATTTAATTATTTATTGAAAATCTGTTTTGAAACATTTAATATTATTTATATTTTGTTTTACTTTTTTATCTGTACTTGATAATATCATCTTCATCATAATTTCAGATTTACTTTTACGTCATATCCTTAAAAACTTTAGAAATTGAAGTTCAAAAAATCGTATTAAACTTTAGGTTTTAAATAGGCTTTTCAAAGAACAAGATTTATAATTCACATACTCTGATAACAATTCTCTACAGTTACAGATACAGATTTTTAAATGCCATATTTGGAATGTATGAAACATTTTCTTTGGCTTCTTTGATTATATTAAGATTTTGTTTTATTAAGATTTTTTATTTTTATATTTTACATTTTATTACATTATCTTATCTGATATAAATATATATAAAGCTTATTCGAAATGGTGTCCATTGGCTACTACAGTACAGTCCTTTAAATGTTTCGGCCCGCTATGAATTGTTATAGGTGACTCCAAATTATGATTTTGTTAAAACAAACCTTACTCCATATCTGTAATTATGAGCGCTGTAGCATAAGCAATCGTAGAAAATGCTAACTTACTAGCGTGTGGAGTGTGGTCTGCAATGTTAAGAAAAAAAATCACATACAAAGCTAACTATTCTAAAAAAGTGTAAAACTAATCTAAAGTAATGAAAATTTGTAAATTTCCAAAGACGAGCGCCCCCCCGCCGACCGTAGCCCCGACGCTCCCGCAGCGCGCGCCCGCCCGCCGCCCGACGGCCGCGCCGCGCCGACAAGACGACGCGCGCCGCGTGCTGCTCAGCGACATTGGTAGGGACTCACTTATTATGCTATTTACAAAGAGAAACCTTTTATCGACTACTATATCGATGTTCCCATAACGCGGGACAACGCCTGACGATGTCTGACGTGCGTCTGATACATCGAAGATCTGTTGAAGCGTGACGAGTGTTAGGCCCGTATTTATAAACTGCTCTTAAGTCTGAGATCGATCTTGAGATGTCATTTTTATTTCTAAATATATAATTTATTAGTTAGTTAAATTTATAGATATTTTTCTAATTTGTCTCTCTGTTTTAGTTGGGTAGGCAAAATGGGAACCTGGTGTATCGAAACCCAGTTCACTATGTACAAGCCGATCTTCGATGCCGTTATACATCGAAGATCGGTGATGGGTGGGACTAAACGCCGTGCTGTATCTTGTTACCAGAGTAACGATATGAAAATAAATAATAATAATGAACTCTACCAACTTTGAATCGGACCCACATGCATCAATATGATACAACAATAATATTTTATTTCCAGGTTTTACATCGATGGTACCAGAACTGTCTAGATCTGCTGAACCACTTTGGACTCAACGTCGACAGCCATCCACTTCGCAGGACCCTTCGCAGTCACCATCTCGGTAAATTTCTTTCTATACCTAATAAGAAAATCGGAATTTTAAGTATTATAATCCCCGAATACGAAATTTAAATAATTATAAACTTTTTTGTTTCAGCTATCGTTACCGCTCGCCGTGTCTTAGCGTCGACAGAAGCAATGATTGGACTACACAAACTAATATGCATACAGTTAAAAGTAAATTACGTACAATTACTTCTATACTACTTATTTAGAAAACGTATAAAAATTAGAACGCAGCGGGACTCGAACCCGCGCCTCCTGGAAACCGACCAGGCGCTGTGACCACTAAGCCATGCGTTCAGGTCGCCTGGTCTGCCTGGTCGGTGTCCAGGAGGCGCGGGTTCAAGTCCCGCTGCGTTCAAATTTTTATACGTTTTCTAAATAAGTACTTTTCTTTCCTAAGTGTGGAATAACACTTTAAAAATGTTTTAAAATACTTCTATACTAGCAATTCGATCGCGGCTCCGCCCGCTTGAACCACATAATTATTAATTTTTGTAATCTGTATTACTACTGTTTTCTAATAATAATATCTTAACCTATTATTGAGGATAGTCGTGAAGCAGATGCCCAAGTGTGCGATTGTACACACGACAGGTTGGGTGGGTACGATTCCCATTCGGGGAAATAATATTTTTAATATGTTAATTTATTACTCTTGATATTTCTCAAATATTGATGAATTGTTTTTCTGTTTAGTTTTTTTTGACTTTTCAGTATCTGACTAAACGCTACGGTTGTGGACTCGATTTACTCTCGGGGGAATAAATTATTTTCGAACTATTTTGCCTTCCTTGCTTTGGTAACAATACAAAACACGACGTTAAATTACGCCACTTAACACGCAATATCTCGAAAGTTATTTAGGCATATATGGATAACGGAGTGTCTTAGCTCCAGTTTCCCTTTGCATACTCTGCTACAATCAGGATACAGCGTGAAGTATAATGATACAGCGTGAAGTTAAAAAAAATATATAAAAAATTGGTGTATATTATTATATTATTTTTATTTCAGGTGCACCATGGCGTGGATCATTGCCTGATGTGCGCAACGACGATACAGACGAACTATTACGGGACACGGAAGTGTACTTACGTCGATCCATAGACAATCTGAGGTCTACTTCGTTGGATAGTTAGTATTTAATTGAAATGTTCTTTTTTATCATTTATTTTTAGGGTTCCGTATCTTTTAAGGAAAAAAGGAACCCTTATAAGATCGCTTTGTTTACTGTCCGTCTGTCTATCTGTGAAGTGCGTTTTATCTCAGAAACGCTTAGAGATATCGAATTAGAATTCAAACTATAGACTCAAATCTACGGTCTCTTCATTTCCTGAAAAAATCGTATTTGTACATCTACTTAAAAAAAAGATATGTCCGTATATTTCGCAAAAAAAGCTTATTTCGAAACTACTAAGGGAATCAAAATTAATAGGTAACTTCCGGTTGATCCGGAACTATGAAATTTGGCAGCTAGTCAAAAATATGAAAACTATACATTTGTGGTTAAAACCCAAAAAATAATAGCCTTAAAAGGTAGGCAAATTTGGTATTAAGACCGCTAGTTCAAGTGAATTTTCAAATGAAAGGGCTCTAGCTAAGTTATCCATCATAAATATTATTGACGTTTTAAAACTACTATTTATCAGTGTTATATAAATAATACCTAAATTCGACCGTTTCAGTGGACTGCCCCTCTTCGCAAACAGGTCAGCCGTACATACCGGCGGAGGCGCGCCAGCTGCGGCTGGGGCACGCGGTTAAGATTATAACGCCACAAGGAAGATTGGCTATTGGACGTGTCAGGTAAAATATATCTACAGTACGTTCGACGAGTCGTGGCATGAAGTTATGCTTACTGATCTTTGTCGCAACGTGTTGACCATTTGGGATGAAAATAATGACTATTAAAAAAAATCTAGTATGTGATGAATAGTAAGAAATATACTTGAGACCAGTCCAGTGGCGCAGGGGCACAAGCGTGCAAGTGTAAACGCGATAGGTAGTAGATAAATGAAATATTTAATGTTTTATTTCCTTGCTCCGGTAATGAGGCAAAGCGCGGCGTTGAGTGCCGCCACCTAATACACAATGCCTCCAGAATTCGGCGGAAAGTGGGGAGGGGTGTGACTCTAGGTTCTACCTAGGTATCTAAACTGCTACATGCGAGATACAGCGTGAAGCTGTAAAAACAATCAATTAGTACAATAGAACATTAGTACATTTAATTTAATGATTATTTCCTCAGATACGTCGGCCTTGCCGGTGGTACAGCGGCCAATTCCACTACAGTAGTGGGTGCGGAGTTCCCCCTCACACAATACCCGGGGCTTCCCCGCAACGACGGCACATACAACACCAGGAGGTACTTCTTAACACCTCCACAGTTCACTGCCTTGTTTGTACCCTTCTCTAAAGTTGTAATGGCGTGGGCTAATTAGATTGTTTATTGGATTTGGCTCAAAAGATCAAAATTTGTCTTTTGAGGTCTAACATAATACCCAAATATTATGGTAGACCTCAAGACCCAATTACAATATCGTGAGGTACTTAATACGAACGTTTACTGTTATTTGATTGGAATCTTCTTTTTCCAGAATTCCATTTTTTTTCCAATTCAAGAGTCGACTCCTTGGATGTAAAATTATTTTTATAATAAAAAATTTAAAATCAATATCTTTTGAACCACAAAAGATATTGATTCTAAATTTAGCATTTTTTTTTTTGCGGAATTCTAAAAAAAGGATTGAAATCGAATTTGAAAAGATCCATCTTTTACCCGAATTTCGAAATTCCGGAAAAAACTGGATTTTACGTTGCGGGAGCCTTCTTCTTGGATTTGAATAAATTTATTGTATGGCTCGACGGATTAAAGTAGATCGTTTGAGCCTAAATTTGATGTTCTTGTGGTGTTCCCCTTATACATATATGTAAGGTGGCCTAATTAACATGCTGTAATTTCTAAATGTTCTCAAAGTTTCTGGAATTGATGTTTTAAATGTATTCTTCATAATATGTATATAATCTGTAAACAATTGTCTCAATATTTAAAAAATGGCGCTAATTGAAAATGTTGAAATTTATTTTTGATAGCAATCATCCGTAATGTTCGTTTCGTAATGTTTGTACTAAAATTTTTGTATATAAAATATATATATATACATACTTTATAACTATGTAGTGGACTTTCTGATAAATATTTTAGTAAATATGAATAAAATATGCTTTTTGCAGAAACGGACTTAAAATGCGTTTATTAACATTTTGAATATTAGTAGATGAAATTTGAAATTTATATGTAGGATTTCAAAGTTGAAAATAACTTGACTGTTCAATGTTACATAGGCTAATTATATACATAGTATGTGTGTAATGTACGCCTTTTACTTCTAAATTAAAGATTTGCTAGCTTGACTTTGAAAAAAAAAAGAAATCTAACATCTTTTTCTCTTTCCTTCATATTCGCTTAAATATAAAGGTTATAAGAGATATTTAAAAAGAACTATTGTCGATTTTTAATATCAAAATAATATGTATCTACTCGTTAGTATGTAATTTATATTTATAACAATTTTCAAATGCTCACTTTTCTAAATTATGGTGCTCTTTTCATTTTACGGTTCATATTTTGGAGATTTTTTAAAACATTTTTCTTGTCTATCTCAATTTTTTTTTTACATTTATCTTGGTATCAAGAAAAAAATGACTTTCTACGTAATATTTATTGGTTGTTCGTAAAATGTCATATCATTTAGTTAGCTGAGTAGTGCAAAGTGTATTTTCGGATGTTGTATTTATTATCGTGCATTAATCGTTAGTAGTGATGCGCCGAATATTCGTTTGGTATTCGGTATATATATATCATCGTTCTCTGCGGGTGTATATGCGTGTCCAGTTTGGCATCGCTCCACTCATGCGAAGGAGATAGACATATATGAGTCTCAGTTAATAGTGAGACTCATATAATTTATAATAATAATTAAATAAAAATAATCGAACCGAATGTATTCGGCACCATAACCGAATAATTCGGCCGATTTCGATATTGGCCGAATACGGCACGACGATAACAAAATATACCGAATAAAAACCGAATATTCGGCGCATCTCTAATCGTTAGTATTAACGTTTAAATTATATGTATGCTATCGATTTTATATGGCGTTACAATTACAAATTAAATTCTTATAACCAAAGTAAATGTTCAAAGTGTTGTATTTTTAACATTTTATGGTAAAGATGTTAAATTGAAAATGTTTAACTTGAGACTTAATGTTTGGACAAGGAAGATATCGATTTGGAATCGTAAAACACGAGAGTTCTGCACAAATCGATTTATGTATGGAGTTTTGAAACCCACATAAATCGATTCTTATATTTAGCAAATTGAAAGAACAAAGTTGGCCGAAGGAATTGTATTGGAAGTAGAATATAGAAATTCGGAGTTGTATGTAAATTACTAAATGTATTTATTTATGTGTAAGTTTCTTAATAGTGGGTTTAGTGTTATCTGTGGAGGGCAGAGGTAAAAGATAGAAGATACTGATTTTACAAATCATCAAGCCAGCGTTCACGTTGTATCCCACACAGCCCGGTAGGCAGAGGGGCCCTAGTGTTAAGACACTCCGTTCCCCATTTTGCGCCACTTCAGTATTGCGTGTTAAGTGGCGGAACTCAATACTGCGCTTTAGCCTCTAGAGCAGTCATTCTCAACCTTTTTTTGTTGCGGAACATATTTAACGATTTCAAAATTTGGCGGCACACAAAGAGAAATTATTTACTACAACACACTGCATAAATAGTTTATGACAAAAATTTTTAACATACGAATTTATTTTTTTGTGGATTTAAATATATATTCATGTTAAAAATATTTTTCTTTTTAAATGATATAATTTTATTTTAATAACATTATTATATATTTGCAAAATTTGGCGGCACACTTTTGAAATTTGGCGGCACACAAAAGTGCCGCGGCACAGTGTTTGAGAATCACTGCTCTAGAGCGAAGAAATGATTATATAAAAAAGTGGGAATCGAACCCAGACCCGACCAGTCGATTTTACAGTCACACTTTGTGCCCCTGCGCCACGACTGGCCTCAAAGCTTATAAAATTATACATTACTATTACATATATATAAATATATATCTGTAGTATCTATATTAACTTATATATTAAAAAAATGAAGTTGGTGCGACCAAAATTATTGGGATTTTGAATGTAACTGGTCTGATTTACCTAAAAAAAGAACAAAATGACTAATGCTCGTTTCTTACGTGTTCTTCGTGTCTATTTCATATAGTATCGATGAAATGTCGATTACAATTTTTTTATATTTATGATAGACCCAAATTTTTTTTTGATCATGTGCTTCTCGCGACTCTTTTATTACAGAATCTTTTTACCTTTGCGCTCTATAGTCTTGATGTATAGTGTAATATTATAGATAACTTAATACTTATTTCTATATGCTAAATGTTAGTATGAAAATACGATAAAAATAACAAAAATACAAAAGATATCCTTTAAAAAGTGACATTTGCAACTGTCAAAAAAGTATAAAATAGGTAACAATTTTTTATTTTTTTATTAATGCGACATTTTGCTTCCAAAGTTATTTCTGAACAGATGGGAATTGATGAAAATCGAAAGTGTCTTATTAGTCTTATATTCTTGAATTTCTATAGTGTGTACTGGAAAGGGATAGTTACACGCAAGTACTTACTACAGAGATTTTGTATTACAAAACTTTAAAAGCTGCCGTGTTAAATAATAACGTATGTGTGTGTTAAATAATATAATATAAAATAATATATTTTTTAAATTATTATTACTATATTGAGGCTCTATACGTATAGAGAGTGTGTGACGTGGCCCAATGGGACAGCCTCTGATTGGAAATGAGATGGTACAGGTTATAACCTGTTCCTAGAAATGAAGTATTTTTCCCAAAGTGCAGCGTCACCAAATCGGGCCAAGCTCCAATAACAGAGGGTATTGACATGTTTGATGTTTTGAGTATTTTACGGTACGATGTGAGACATAGAGCAAAAAAATTATATTACAAGTCAGAGAATACACATTCCTTTCTCTTCTTGCCCTTATTTGAGACATCTTCTGAGTGTCGGAACTCAACGTCACGCCTTATCTTACGTAAAATTTAAAATAATATAAACAATCATTACCCTGTATGGGGATTGGGCCCACAAAGGTTTATAGCTTCTGTAGTCTTAACAATATTATTATTTATTAATTTTACAAAAAAAAAAAAAATTTTTGCTAAACATAAAAAAAGTTTGAAAGTACTTGCACGTAACTAGGAGTAGTATATCGATAAGACGTAGAGTGTAGGATTCGAAATGGCTAATATATATTTTTTTTCTGTATAAAATGCTGTGATTTTAATTTACCGCTGAGTGATATAATTTAGCACAATGTCATGTTATATTTTTTATATTTTATTAATGCTATTTATACTTAATTTTTAATAAATTAACATTTTAATTAATTTTAATAATTTAGTATAAAACAATTAACAATGTCTAAGAAATATTTTCTGAAATATCCATGAAATCTCCATGAAATTAAAAAAAATCATAGATTAATTCAAGAGGCTACATTAGTTTAAGCCAGTTCGGCGTTATACTACGTTAAAATAATTATGTCAGATTTCGATAAACCTTTAGCCGTTTACCCTTAGAAATATAATCAGTTGCATTTTTAACTAAATATTATTGAAAACATAAAATTATCAATTTGCTGTTAATTATAAATAAATGTAATTTATAATTACAAGTGTAGTACAAATAATGAATACAAAAATTGAAAATTAATAGTAAGTTTTGGAAATTGCCTAATCAAAATAACAGTGTTCAGATACTAGTGCCAAACATTGGCTTGTGTATGTGTGACTTAAATATTGTTGTTGTATGCAAAAATGTGCGAAAATATTCTTTCATAATTGTTGTAATCATGTACAATTTAACATTAAAAAAAATCTTCTTTTATAGTATTGACAAAAGGATATTTGATAATTATAACATAAGAAAAAAATGTATGCTTTTCAAATTTAATTTGTAAGTGAAATATTGCAACTACCCTCATTTGACATCACAATTGTTTTTGGGCATTACTTAAGTAAACGTAAACAACTATATTAATATAATAAAATATTGAACAAAATGTACATGTAATACTAACAATATATTTTCTGATTATATTTTTCTCTCAATTACTGCCATACCTAC
>DWQW01009109.1:0-13250 GCA_018249695.1 Heliconius erato demophoon
CTACGTTCAAATTTTTAATAAAATCTTTACCAGAAACCCCGCATAAATTAAAGACGTCCCGACTGTTAATCCTAATAAACTATTGGGCTTGTTTATTTTCTTTTTAGTTTTATGCAGTCGGGGTTTTTGTTTTTGCAAATATTTTTTTATTTAATGTTTTGATCAAAACCCAGAAGGTATCATAGAGACTATTAGTTTTCTAACCTAACATAAACGACAATACCGTATGTAACGTTACCATAGCAACGTACAAACAACATAGCTACTGCGCGTGAACGTATTATACACAAAATTAATATATTCCTTCTCATTGGATGTGAAAAAAAATAATTAGCTGAAGTGGTTATGGATTTTTCCGAGGATTCAGAGCGTGTCAGTATAGGAAGAAGGGCAGATGTGCCGCGCCCAGTCTCAAGACGAGGTTTCAGAGAATATACGAATAACGGTTCTGCTTTATCAAGGTATGTGCAAAGAAAGTAAAGAGTATTATTTATTTGTTTTTATTATATCTTTGAATTTGAATGATTTATTGAAGAAAATATAACCACTCAAATTTATGGATAAAATTAATATATAAAGTCATTCACTTTACTTACCTTAGTTACCTCACCTACTACATAAACTTATTTACCAATACGATGCAGATTTTTTTTAAAGATACAAAAGAATATATCTACCTCTACTACTATAATACTCCATCTTAAATATGCGTTACACTATTAATATCTCTAATACCTCGTTCGAATACCTCTTTTTAAAACGTGAATATATCACAGGAGCGGAACAATGAGGCCGACATCAGCGTATAGAGGAAGCACTGCCTCCCGCATGGGAACAGCGGGCTTTGGTCCAGCACCGCCCACTGCGAGCAAGCAGTCTTCTTCTATGACTGGGTTTTCTATGGTACGATTATTATTCAATATTTTTTTAAATACAAGCCCTGTTTACTTTACAACAGATTCATTATTTTTCCCATATTAAAACACTCCATTCCCCATTTTGCTCCAGATTTTAAAGATTTTGCGTGTTGTGTTGCGGAATTCAACACTTCGTCTTCGAGAGCGGGGAAATATAAATAAATGAACACAATCATTACCCTACGTGGGGATCGAACCAAATTCGCGCTTACACTCAGACATCCCACTGCACCACGACTGCCTCAACTGTATTTTACTGTTTATAAAGTAAACAGTTTAGTAATAAAATTAGGTAAAATAAAAAAGAAGTAACTGTGATTATTTTGAAATTAGTAACTATACAGCTACTACATATAAATAATTTCTGATTTATTTTATTATATATTTAATAAAACAATTGTGTAAAAAAATATTATTCAATCTCTTCAGATCGACAGACCGATAACTCAACAAGGCATATCGGGTCTCCGTACAAGTACTGCTAGAGGATTCCGCACACGACATCTTCAGGACAAACGTTATTGGGAAGAGCTGATGCAAGTAAAAGTAAGAGAAATGAAGGCCGAAATTGCGAGACTAACGGATCAAGCAGAGGCAGGTGAAAGGGAGAAGTCTGCCAAGAAACATTATGAGACAAGAGTTAGGGAACTGGCGCAAGAGTTGACGGGTGAGTGGTATTTTATATAGAATGATTTAGTTATTTTTAGGGTTTCGTACCTTTTAAGGAAAAAAGGAAACCTTATAAGACCACTTTGTTGTCCGTCTGTCTGTCTCAGACAGTAACTAATTTCAGAGAAAGCTCTACACTTCCAATATTTATACAAAACCCTCGGTGGGAGAGCCCGACTCCCTTAATCTTAGGGCTTATCCAGTTTTTAATTTTCATAGGTTTATTTTCATTCAGGCAAGACAAAGAAAATATATCATTTGTGTCTCCATTTTCTGCATATAATAAAACAACTGTCGATGGTATCGCACTTCGTTAAAATATCCTTGTCAAAGAGAAAAAGAGAGGCTGCTTACTACCTCTCTTACCTCAATTGTAACTTCGACAAAACTTCCAGTATTCGGCGGAAAGTGGGGAACGGAGTGTCTTAACAGTAACTAAGTTCCTTCTACCTACACTGCTGTTTGTGGGATACAGCGTCAAACTGATTTTATTTATATTTTTGTATTGTTATATTATTTTAGATCTCCAAGGCAGATTAGCTGATTACAATACAGCTATTCGGATAGCCAACGGTGAAGCGTCTAGACAGTCCGTAGAAGAGCAAACAAGGGAACTTGAATTAAGCAACAAGAAACTACAGGAAGAAGTTGAACAAGTTTTCATAGAAAAGCAAAGGAAAGAAAATCAGTTACGACAACTAAGAGAACAAATGGATAAGGTAAAAACGGACTGACATCGTTTTTTTTTACCTGTACCTCGAAAGGTAAAGGATCACGTTGTCACGAACGCGTGAAGGTATCAAGCTGAAATTTATATGAAATATTCAAGTCTACTGTTCTTTCGAGCTGTGAAAAAATCAAACTTGTAAGCCAACACAATCAAAAGATACCGTTAATTACCGTTTGTACCGTAAATTATCGAAACTCGCAAAGAAATCAAAACTTACAGGATACTTCTCGTGAACTCATAGTCCTTAGAATTTAGTACGAAGCAACGTCTTATAACACAGATAAAAGAAAATTTGCGAAAAATGATAATTTATAGGTATTTTATAGAAAAAAAAAACACTACAAACTTATATTTGTAGATCATTTCATACAAAATATGCATAAGCACACGCCCGCAAACTTAAGTTTGTCAACTTTTATAAGGTCTACAGTGTACTTCCCGTTGACCTACCGCCCTGAAATTAGTACGAAAGTCTCGGTGGACAAGTCCGACTCGCACTTAACCGGTTTTGCTTAATATCATCCGCCTAATTATCGAGACATTGCATGGCATTTACAGTAGTGGAAGCCAACCCCGTGCTTTGTCTTATTACCAGTGACAAAATGAAAATAATCCACCCTCCTGAGTGGGAATCAAAGCCACAACCGACACGTCTGCAGTCAGGCGCCATGCCCCTGCGACACTACAAGCAAGTCTTTTTTGTTATTATAGGAGCAATCAACAATAACGAAACTGCTGTCAGAGATGACTCCAGAACAAAAAGAACAGTATAATGAACTGGAAGCAACAGCTTCTGCTCTGCGTGAAGAGGTAGAACAAACGAGGCAACAAATAGACCACCTGAATAGGGAAAAAGAGGAATTCGTTAAGGAAATATCTGGTTCGCAGGTAACCTTATTATACTATTTTACTTATATTTACCGTTAGTACTTACTAATAGGCTTATAAATTTTATAAATTTTAATTCATATTTAATTAACTTTTCCTTCTTATCTTCGTGGATCCTTTCCATATTAATATATCTAGTAATAAGTTATTGGGAGCTTAATTTTTCACTCAATTTACTAGTGCTGATTGCTACTTGTCAAAACAAAATTTTTCGATGCTTGTCACTAAAATGTTATATTTTTTTTTCTTCGTGTGATGGATTTCAGTCAAAAACGCTTATACGCTATACGTTTTTTGCACGAAACAAGAGAAAGTATTTCTATATTTTTCATAATTGTATAGAGTTACTCAGAACACACAATTTTGCGTTTAAAAAATTTACCAATAAATATTTTACAGATTAAAATGCATTTATTGGAGTTACATCGTAGACTTGCATCGGCCGAAGAGAAGCGTGATAATTTAAAAAATGAAATAAACAATCGTTTGGATCCTCAAGAAGAAAGAGAAAAGCTTTTGCAACAAGTAAGAGGGTCAAAATAATATTTTAACTGAAACGTTATAGAATCTAACCACTATCATATAGATATAGAAGATGTTATAAAATTGCCAAATTTTCATTAAGTTGATAAAAAATGTTGAAATAATCCAGTTTGAAATTTTGTTTAAGGTTCGTGAAGATAATGCAGCTATAGCATCTTTAGACAGCAATGCTTCAAATCTGAAAGACCAGATTCGAAAAGTACAAGAATATATAGAACAAGCCGAACAAGTAATTATTTATTAATGTCGCCATGAGCATTATTCGAGAAATATATGCAGAGAAAAAGAGGCCGGCCAGTCGTGGCGCAGGGGCACAAAGTGTGACTGTACATCAACTGGTTGTGGGTTCGATTTCCACTCGAGGAGATGGAATATGTTTTTAAATTTATATTTTCTGTTCTTCGCTCTGGTGTCAGACAGTGGGGAACATGGTGATTTTGATTTTTATATATTATGTAAAAAAATACATTATAATATTTCATTTGCTCATTTAGTTTTTTATAAAATAAAAAAAGCAAAAGTTACTACGGCTGATTCTCCTTAACTACAGTCATATACAATATCTACTGTTCGCGAGGCTTAAGCTGATCTTTGCATTTGTGTGAGTCTTAGTCTCAGTATTAAGAATTAAACGCTGACGCTGACAGGACGCTGTTATTAGTGCAAGAGGTGTAGACGATTGTCCGAAACCACACCTACACTATGTATGTACACCCACACAAATGTAAAGGTTAGCTTAGACCTCGCGGACTGTACCTACTAACAAATTAATAAATTTTATTTATTTCGTTATCGCCGAAGGATCTCGAGGAGGGTAATTCAGAGCGTCACCAAAAATACAGAGAACTGAAGAAAAGAGAAGAAACCATGGACGCATTCATGTCTACTTACGAGGACAATCTCAAAAAGGAAATAGAAAAGATCGACCAATTGGAAAAAGATATAGTATTTGCATTAGAGCACAGCAGTTCTAATATAGATCTAGATTTAAGTGAAATAGATTCATTAAAACAAAGAGAAGGTTATTCAAGTTTCTATGATGATAGCAAGAAGACTGTTGAGACTTTGACTAAGGACTATGAAAGATTTCAAGCTAATTTGAAAAAGGTAACATTAAACATGTTTCAGTTACTTTTTGTGTTAACTTATCCTTATTATAGTTCCTAATTAACTATAATATAAACTTAAAAGAGTTTGTCTGTGCTAATCTCAGAATATTAATCCGAATTGAAAATTTCTCCGTATTATATTGTCTATTTATCTAGAAAAGCTATAGGCTATATTAACTAAAAAAATAGCTAATTCGTTTATTTCTTTCCATTTGGCAATGGGAGCGAAGCCGCTGATAAGAACTAGTGTTACATAGACTAAATGCTGTTAAAGAATCAATAAAACATTTTTTTTTATAATTCAGGCGGAAGCAACACGTGAGCGTCTAGCAACGGAATTACAAACTCTTCCGGAGAAAACAAGCGTCATGCAAGAAGAACTTGTGACATTATCTGATTTAGAAAAGCTGAGAGATGAAGGTTTTTATCATAGACTAAATTTATTTAACTATACGCTTGTAAAACTTTCTTAAATAAGTTCTAGGTTTTTAAGTTTTTCTTTAAACTAAAACTGTCTTTAAAAAATTAACAAATTTTGGACCAATAACCAATATTTTATTGGTCCAAAATTAGTTAAACTTAAATGTAAAACATTATTTAAAGTAAGTAAAAAATATTTCGCTTTATCAGGAGAGGAGCAAAAGAAGGCTCTGGAAAGCGAAACGAAAATCATGAAAGAAAAATTAGCACCAACTGAGAGCGCCGTCGTAGAAGCTTCGAATAAGCTTAAAAAATTACAGGTAATAAATATAAAAATTATAATTTATTAACAATTAATAAGATTTTTTTTAAATTATAAAATATTAAGTTAAATGTAGCATAATAAATATTTTTTTAAATAGAGTACATACATACGCTAGATAATAACCAGACACTTGAAAAAGAAAAATTTGCTACACGCTGTACCCTGCACATAACAGGTTAAGCAGAGGGAACCTGGGAACATAATATTAAGACACACCGTCCCCATTAAGATACTTCCACTTTCCGCCAAATTTTGAAGATATTGTGTTGAGTGGCGAAACTCAACGCCGCGCTTTATCTCGTTACCAGAGTGAGGAAATGGAATATTCAACATTTTCATTGGGAATCGAACCCATATAATGTTTTGCGTTTAAAATCGCACGCTTGTGCTTCTGTGCAACGACTGTCCTCAAAATTGTATTAAAAATAATAAATTTAATTGCGTGAATATTTCCATTTGATCTACTAAATATTTATTTGTTTTTTTATTAGGAAAGTCTTGATGGAAATGAAATGTACGCCAAATTAAACAGTCTCGAGGAAGAATTAGCACAACTTGAAAGTAGAAAGACCATTCTAGAAGAAGACATCGCATCTATCACTTTAAAAGCGGACTATGAACCACTGAAAAAAGAAGCTATGAGTGAAATTGCTGCCTTAAACAAAAAACTTATTGAAGATCTTAATAATAATAAAACATATTGACATTGTAATAAGTGTGATATATATTAATTAATGTTTGTAATCTTAATTACATATTTAAATTAAATTTTTCTCTCTATACGAACTTGGTTTTTTTCTACCAATTTGTACCTAGCGATAACACAGGAAAATATATACCTATGTTTCATATATAAATAAGGTAGTTTCACGCTAGCCTAGCAGGATAGGTTGAGGAGACCTGTTGAGTGGCAGAACTCAACGCTGCGTTTTGCCCTGTCAACCTTATGGTTTCCTCGTTCTCGAGAAAATTAAAATATTAAATACTTCACTCTCTCAAGTAAGAATCCCGTCATACCCACACTCGTATACAGTTACATGCTTGTGCCACTTCAAATATGTAGAAGGCTAATATAACGTATATACAAAATGGATTTTAAGGTAAAAACAAAATAAAAAACCGTTACATAACTATCATATTATGTATTAAACAATATCACAGATATTACTAGCAATTTACATACATTTAGCAATCATCTTTCAAAACATATAAAAAACCACTACATTAAATTTATTTTATTTACACATTTTTTCACATGTACATTTTCTGAGTACAAAAAAGAAACTATACAGAATTGCAATCCACTAAACAACAGTAGTAATCCATTCTAATTCTCAATATTAAATAACATTAGCCTATTTAACATTTAAATTTAAAAAATAAGTCAATTTTGCACTATATAACTAATTTAGATTTAATTTGTTTATCCAAAAGCATAGAAAGTTCAGACGGTACTTGTTTGTTGTTAGCTTTACATAGAGAACATATGTTCTTTACAAATTTTTGTGAAGGTGTTATTTCATTTTCTTGCATTGTATACCACAGGGATAGAGCCTCTTGACACTTGTCTTCGCGTTCTGTAACACAAATAGAATTAGTTTATAAATTCTAATCTTAATACAGTAAATGAATCAAGTCGCGCAGTGTTGCAGTTGAGTTCCGCCACTCAAGATGCAATGCCTCGAGAATTCGGCGGAGAGTGAGGAACAGCAAGATCTTAACGGTAAGTTTCCAGGTTCCCTTTACCTACCCTGTTATGTGCGTGATAAAGCGTGAAGCTAAAAAAATCTAGATTTATCATATTTTAATAATAATATCGTTAATATTATTATTAAATGCAGCTTCACTTTTATCGCGCATAATGTGCAGGCAGTTAGAAAGTTGTATCAAAACACTCCATTTTCAATTTTCCGATTGAATTGGAGACATTATGTGTGGTGGAACTTAACTCTGCGCTTTATCAGATTGTCGACATGAAAATAATAAACATAATATAATCGCACGATTGTAGTAATAGAAATAGATTTGAGGTAAATATAATCATATACTTCAAATCTCTTTTCTCATACCAAAAAAACTACAAAAATGGAGAACGGAAGTGTCTTAATTGGAAACGGAGTGTCTTAACATTAGGTTCCCTCTTCGTTTCCTGCAAGGTGCGGGATACAGCTAGTAAAAAAAAAAATATTGTAACAATAACTTCACCCTGCCCTTATATTTAAAATATAATTGTAGGCACAACTAAACAAAAATATAAACAAAATACAGTCAAAAACTTACGAAAAACATCCAAAATCAAATTACATATGGCCTCCACGTCAACATGGCGTAGATCCTTGGCGGTATCCACTATTATCTTCAAGGCTTCCACCTTCTTGTCTTGCGCGAATCGTTCACAGTGACGCAGTAGCGCTTCCGGGTGGAACTTTATAGAGGGGTCCAATAATAGCTTGCGAAGTGACTTTTTGTAGCCAACATCTGCTAATGCCGCTATAAGTGTTAACTGAAAGAAAAATAGAGAATGTTTTGAAAGGAATATTAATAAATAAATTATGTGCATACATTACAGGTACATTCACTGTCACAAATTTAGAAAAAAAATATAATACCTACTTATTAAGAAAACGTATAAAACTTTGAACGTAGCGGGACTCGAATCCGCGCCTCCTCTGGGTTTTCTAAATAAGTATTTTTCTTTCCTAAGTGTGGAAAAACACTTTAAAAATTAAAAAAAAATATAATACCTGCACATCACTAGCACCATGTACTTTCCTATCAACATTGAGTATAGTCTGTAACAATTTATTCAATTTTCCATTATTTTTCTCATTTTCTATAAAAGCCTCCTCAGACTTGCCATCACTCATATCTCTTAATATTTTACACAATAATTCATGCTTAAGAGGAGTCTTGTTGTATTTCTCTGAGAGACGAACGAATTCTTGAACTGCTTTTTCTATGTTGCCACTGAGAACATATGACCACATACTTAAACTTCAATATAAAATAACGAAATCAAAAAACGGAGTGTCTTAACACAAGGTTCTCTCTGCCTACCCCTTTGTGTGCGGGATACAGGGGGAAGCTAATTTTAAAATCAAAGTAAATTTAAATACGTTTTATTTTTTATTATTTATGATGTCAAAATGTTCAATCTTATAAAGAGAAAAAAATATCTATTACTAATAAAACAGGGATAATAATTATATTAAAATTACTTTTGAAGGCGTGGTGCAGTGGTAGTAGCGTATGACTGTAAACGCGACGGTCGTGAACTCCATTACCTCTTGGGAATTAATTATTATTTATTTGAATCTGTTCGCTTTGGTAAGGGGGCAAAGTACGACGTTGAGTTCTGCTATTCAACACGCAATGCGTCGAAAATTCAGCGAAAAGCGAGGAACGGAGTGTCTTAATATAAATTCCCTCTGCCTATCCTGCTATATATACACAGTGTGAAGC
This sequence comes from Heliconius erato demophoon, assembly GCA_018249695.1. Classification (NCBI taxonomy): domain Eukaryota; kingdom Metazoa; phylum Arthropoda; class Insecta; order Lepidoptera; family Nymphalidae; genus Heliconius; species Heliconius erato. The sequence goes on from DWQW01009109.1 coordinate 9,064, forward strand.
TTTTTTGATTGTGTGGTAATAAGACAAATTACGGCGTTGAGTTATGACACTCATAACTCATCGTCTAAAAAGTCAAAATCGGCCAGTAAGAGGAATCGAGTAATTTCGAAATATGAAACAAAATAATTTGATGTATTCAAATTTTTCTACATACCTTTTCAAATGCACTCTCACCAATGGCCCAAGTATAATATTAGACGGCTTACAATATCTCAACGTGGTTAATAGTTCATACACTTTCTTAGTATCCGCGTAGGAGCCTTGTGCCGCGACTGCGTCGAGGAGACGCCAGCAGTTCATTGATATGTTACGACCCCCTGTTATACGCCTGTATTTACGTACAGATTAATAAATAAATATATACAATTATAATATTTTAAAATATTTTTTTATTTAACAGTTTCTCTTATTTGTTTAATATTATAATAATTATAAAACAACAAACCTCTTTTTAGCCTCTTCGCTTATCAATTCAAAAGCTTTTGTAATCTTCTTTCTGTATACCATAAGAGTCGCAAAATCGATAACTTTAAATTCATCCAATGTAAAATTAGGCGAAGACTTGTTTAAATCAGCCAACGCCATTTCAGCTAATTCTAATTCACCTAATTTGACGTGCAAATCGAATATCGACGCTTTCATACCCGCTGATAGAAAGATCTGGAAAAATGTTTTTTCTTTAAGTAATTTAAAGAATGTTTTCAACTTTTCCATAATATAGCAAAGTAAGTGTAAACAATTTCAATTGAATTTAATTTGCATAATATATAATTTCAAAATGACAGTTGCATTTTTGTTAGAATGGTACTTTTGGGTTCGATCCCCATTTCTGAAAGATAATTCAAATGATTTAGTCAGTAGATATGTAATTATTTTCATTTACCACACTGACAAGGCATCAACGTTATAGAATTCTGCCACTTAAGTGAAGAATGGAATATCTTGACACTAAGCTCGTAACTGTAGTGTTAGTCAAAAAACTAAAACACTAGCACAATATTACACATTTGTACTGCTAGCGATTTGCAGAAAGAGTGGGGACGCGTCATCGTCACTAAAATGCGGGATAAGGCGTGAAGATGCAAATAATACTGACCCCTTCTTTCTCACATTTATCCACAATTTCCCTCGCCGCGTTCAAATTACCTTCTCTACAATATTGTTGAAGCAATTTTCTCAAAACACCTCTTGTATTCATACCTTTAGCTTCTAATTCTATTAGGTGTGCTTTAAGAGAGCTTTCGTTCATTTGTTTCTGTAAGAATAAATATAAATTAAATAATTTATATCAAACACTCTCTAAAAAGAACGAAACAAGAAAATAGTCTCCTCTGAAATTATTATGTACAAAGTATTAAAAATGTACCGAATACTAAATAAACAACTTACTTATATGTATTATTTTTAAACGTATTTTTATAAGGCATACTGATAAAGATATGTTTAAAGGGTAGACGTGATCGTAAAGTACTTTAATTTTATTTTATTATTCTAATGGTTGACGTACTGTATCCTATAACCAGCAGACAATCAAGAGGCTCCTAACGATACCACATTTGTCTAATTATGATAACTAATTTAGAAGTTATAAGTGAACAGATGAACAACCATACCCACATACTTATACATACAGGTCAAAGTCATAACCCTCCTTTTTGGCTTGCCGTAGTCGGGTAATAAAACAAACACTTTTTTTAAATTGTTAGATTGCTATTGCAAAAAAGCAAAAAATAAGCAATATGAAGTAGACCAACAATGAATTAGGTTTCTTAGCAGCAGTTTATTTAGACTTATTCTATGTATTTGATGAAGTACTTATAGTTCCTCCTACCCCTAAATGATGTTATGACATAAAAATAAACAAAATCACTAAAATCATATTATTTAAATCTTGTATTATTCTCACACATACATTAAAAGGAAAAATATTAAAAAACCATCATCAATAGGGATCCATCCATTAAGAATCACAAGTCCAGCTAAGATATAAAGCTGGACTTAATATACAATATATACATAACTAACTCACTGGGTGTTGCATAATCTGTGCAAATAATTCCCCATCATCGATTAATCTGTCATCTGTGATCTTTATTAAACTTTCTTTGACCACTTCCTTTTTGTTCTGGCTGTGATGTTCCGGTATACGGGAAAGGCAATAGTCGGCGGCCGCGGTGGACATCTTTATAGGAGTTGATTGTATACCCTGTGGTAAATTAATATAGAATTGTTAGTTATAATAAAAAATAAAATGACATCGGGTCAGGGTAGGGCAGATAGAAACTATTGTCAAGACTAGTTTGACAATCAAAGCAGAGAATTTAAAATAAATTATTCCTCTGAGTAGGGATCTAACCCACAAATAACCATTGCGACTACAGTCAATTTTTATCCTGAATTTATTAAAATAAATTATGTATTTAATAATACAAAAAAAAAAATTTTTTTTTTCAACTTAATACAGATATTAAGACACATCATTCTCCAATTTTCGAAATATTTCCAGGACATTGCGTGACGAGTGGCGCTCAATGAGGCGTGGCTGGGGCTGAACTCACTCTTTTTGAACTTTTCGTTGAACTCGCCGCGCTTTTACTTTGGTACCAGATCGAAGAAATTAAAATATGAATAAATAATAATTCATTCCCCTCATTTATTCTTCATACATGCCCTCCAGGCGGTCCTCACGATTTTTACGTGACCTTCCTCCAGTATCCTTGATACTGTGTTTTCGAAGGTCAAGCGAGGTCTCCCCCTACCACTCTTACCACTCACTTTTCCATCATACATCTTTTTTTTTTTTTGCCTACACTTATATAAAAAAAATTAAAAAGCAAATTTTACCTTCAGCAAAACAATCAAATCCGACAAATCCTCTTTAATCCTATTATTCCGTACAAATGCACACAAGAATCTTCCAACCCAGTCTTTATCCTTATTTAAGGCTTTGGTGGTTATGTCTTCCAATATGTGCACTGTGTGTTTCATATCTGAACTTAGTAAATATCCTTTTACTAGGGAACTTAGTAACATTTCCACATCTACTTTGCCTTGGAATAGTTCACCTTGAAAAAAAAAACATTATATTAAACTAGTGACACACAAAAAATGGCAAAACAATTTTTTGTTGTTTTTTTATTAAATCATATTATTCAAAATTTTTACATAAATTGTAGCCTGTCTTATTTAGATGTATAAGCTATATTATTGTAGTTTCATCTAAATCTGTTCAGTAGTTATGCATGAAAGTAGAACAAACATCTGTGCTCATCAACTTTCATATTTATACTTAGTAGGATAGAAAGTAGGATGTAGCAAAGGATAGTCTGACACAATATAACTATATTGCTGATGAAATAGATGTATATTATTCATGATTTTTTTATATTTTAATTTGCTTTAGTTTTTTGATATTTAAATAATTATTTTTCTTACTTTTTATTTAATCATACTATAAAGTATAAATATATCATAATTTTTTGCAAACAATTTATAAAACAAAACTATTATATTTCTCTGTAAGAAATGGAAACATACTTTTTAAATAAAAATATTTTATTTAAAATTGTAACAATAAATATTACTTACAAATCTCACTAGCCGCTCTAACTTGGCCAGTATTCAATAAAGTGACCATCATAGGTGTCAATACATTAGTAACAGAAAGGCCAGTTTCTAGAAACTTTTTCATTAAATTCTGTGGAGATGTGAAGCTAACGTATGGTAAGGTGTAATCTAAAATAGTTTCGTAATCAGGCTTCACTTCCATTGTAACCATTGTTGATAATGTGTTCATAATACCTAAAAAATAATAGTTTTACATATATATAGCAGTACAAGATATAGTATGGCATTCTGCCTCTCTCTAGTTTCTTGATTTTTTTTATATATATTATAATCTGTGCACATCCAATATGAAGCATGAAGCACCTAATGGCTGTAGAAGCCAAACAATCAAACACTTCTATAATAATTTTATTTGATAAAAAAAATTACGGATTTTGTATGTAATGTTTCTTAATTGGTGAATCATGCATAGGCTTGAAACATGCGTAAGATTAACTTCTACTAAATTCTTTGCCTTGTAAAAGTTGACTGAAATATTATTTATATTGTTTCATTAATTCTTTTTCTATGATGATCATAAAAAAACTGAGAATGGGATCATAAATTTAAAATATATTTGT
>DWQW01009110.1:0-13248 GCA_018249695.1 Heliconius erato demophoon
GAACGATTTCTCAAAAATAATTGGTTTGCAGTTTGCTTTATAAGCATTATCTAAAAGGATTTATCTAATAGTGCGACTATTTATCACATACATACAATAATATATGCATTGATTTCAATTAGTATATGATACAGTACAGCTAAATACTTCTGAAAATTTATATACCGTTTCCACCATTTTGAGGTAATCTATATACATCACACATTGATATATTTTTGGGCCTTAAATATTCAAGGAAGTTATATTAAAACAATTTGAATAAAATATTTCTTAATTAACTACAACATTTAATAACTAGCCAGTATAACTACTTTTGTTAGTTGTAACTTGATTTATATAAAAAAATATATAATTATTATTATTAAAAAAATATTTTAATATTGCAATTCCATGTTTATTTCATTGCATAATGTTAAATAATAAGTCACATAAATGCTTTTGCATTCTTTTCGTATTAATTAGTATTAATCAAATAAGATTGCTTTGCTCATACATTCACACAAATATTTTATTTAAGCGCTTTAAAAAAACTGTAATACACAATCAATTTAAAACAGTATTTTTATGTTCGACATTAAACTTAAAGATTTAAACTGAAATTATATATTTCGTATGTACTTATATTCAACAGACAACTTGATGACGAGTTATTACAAAGACAAAAACAAATAAAACGCAGTTAAGATACGAAAATCAAGTTACAACCATACAATACAATGAAAAGAGCAAAGTAAATGCCGACGAGAAATCCCCATTTTTTTTATTGTCACATCATTCCCCACAGCAACATGCAAGGCTTGAGTGGTGTCCTCACGCGGCCAACAGAGCTCTTATATTTTTCGGAGTAGATTGACTATTTAAATGCTTCGTCGTATATCTAAGAGCGTTTAGTAACGGCTCCGCTTTTTGAGGAGGTTGCTGCTGGAGGAATTTCACACACCCTTTGACATCAACTGAGGAAGAACGACAGAATGCCCCAGAAGGGTGAACCCAGTCGTAGAGTATTATTAAGCCTACCATCACTCGGAGCACCAGCAAGGAGGTTTCTTCGCGGCTGAATTGTGCAACCAGTTTCCTGAAAACGAAAATTGTTTTGCATTATTTAAAAAAAAAAGTTAATTTATAATAAGGGCAATTTATAATAATAATCTTTATATAACCTAAACATAAATATAGCAAGTAACTTCCGCTCATATCCTAAAAAAAAAAACGTATATCTTATCTGTGTAACCTACATTATTGACAGAAGTTTGGTATAAAAAGCCAATCTGCTTCTAATAAAATATTCCACGTTAACCGTTATTCGACTTCCTGGCCTAATTATAACAAGGTTAGTTACCTGCTTGAATAAATAAATAGATATACGTCGGGCTCGTGGCGTTGTGTAAATAGCACATGGGCTATGGGGATTTACAGCACAGTGTACAAACGTATGTGGGAATCGCTATTCGGGTCGCTGGAGACCGTCGACGGCATAAATGCATAAACCACGTCTTTGATGTTCATACCAGACATGTTTATGCATATTTTGTGTTTGGAACAAAATACTTGATACGTTTCTTTTGAAGATACAGGTCATGGATACATTTTAGTCTTAGTCATTTTTCCCGACTGCTAAGGAAGGGTTATGTTTTTCGCGCGTATCTTGTATGTATGTAATATTCTTTATTACCTCATATCTCCAGAACCGCTGAACAGATTTACATAATTGAGGTATCGTTAGATTTGTATTAGCAGCCCAAGTGTTCTTAGATAGGTGACGTTAAATAAAAACAATCATGGCGGCTGTGGGACGCCATTAGACTTAGTAAAAAAAAAAAATTCGTTTCAAATACTACAATATAGGTATCAAATTCAAGAGCTTAATTTCAGGATTTCAAAAAGGTATATCATGATTATCATTACAATAATAAATCCTAACAAAAAAGTGAAAAATAAAAAAATATTTGTAAAAACAAAAACCCCGACTGCATAAAACTAAAAAGAAAATAAACAAGCCCAATAGTTTATTAGGATTAACAGTCGGGACCTATAAGTAATTCTTCAATCAATAAAATCTTTACCAGGAACCCCGCATAATTTAAAGAGGTCCCGACTGCTAATCCTAATAAACTATTGGGCTTGTTTATTTTCTTTTTAGTTTTATGCAGTCGGGGTTTTTGTTTTTACAAATATTTTTTTTAGTAGCTTTTTTTTGGAGAAATTATATTCATTTTTCCCTTCAAATTATTCGAAATGAGTATTGATCAAGTGTTACATATTTATTTAAAATAATTACTTATAAAATAAATTAAAAGTTATAAGTTATAGAACTTTTAAAACACAAGGTATTTTTATTTCAGTAGAAACCTAACGTCGTATATAAATATATAAAATACATTATTTTCATATTTTATTATGGTACATTTGGATTATTTGTGGTTGCTTGAGTTTAAAATAAGCTATCCCCAAACGAATAAAGAGAACAAGTTTGATTTTTGATGAAAATTACTGAACTATGTCACTTTAAATTACCTCCTATATATAATAATACAGTAATTTTTTATTGAATAATATTATAATAAATTAAAAGAAAATTATCAAATATTTCATTTTTTCATTTACAATATATAATAAAGTATTATAAAAATGAAAAAATAATATAAAAAAATATCTATGCATAGGCATATATTCTTCGCTTTGGCATCAAGGCAAACATTCGGCGTTGAGTAATTACACAGTAAAATCATTAAGTGACATCATGAATTATTATCAATTTATCATCAATTAAATATATCATCAATATATAAATATATATTAGGTACTAATCTCAATTTCACAGATTAAACGTAGGTACTAGATAGCCTATCAACCAATATCAAGCAATAGGTATATTTTAAAAATAAAGAAGATTTTTCTTTCTAAAAAATGCAGCTGCGTTTTGCTATTCATGAAAAGTGTCTAAAATAATAACGTATATCGCGAAAAAATGCAACCAGTTTTTGTAAGTCGAATTTATAATACATATTTAAACTCAAACTGAGAAAGTACCTAGTTTCTTCCATATTCCATACCTATTTCGTATATATATTATTTACATTTTACATAGTCACATTTAATAAATTTTGTAATTTATCACTATGTATCATCAATCGGTTATTAAAATCCCGAAGATATTGTTGTTATCATTCAAGGCACGATGCCATTGTCACTTTCAATGGCGCGGTCGATAGGGTGTATTGGACCGAACGGGTTAAGTGAATGAAATTGTACAAGCGATTGTGGTCCATAACAGCGAAAAAATAGACACGTCAATCGCGTGTTTCTCCACAAGAACGAAGTTCGCATATACCAAATCATTTGATAAGGAAGTTCATACGTCAGAGGATGACCGGTGTAACGCCAACACTGCACGTATGTTCGGTTATTAGATTTACAATATTTCCTATCCACAATTGGCAGTAGGTATTAATGTCAGGTGGTAATTTATGTATGGATGTCGATTTCGCCGACATCCGTTGAAATAAAGATGGTATAAGGGGGGGGGGGGGGGGGGGCGACGATAAAAATTTCACGAAACTGATAACGTTATCGTAAAAGACACAAAAATGTTGGCTGTTATCATTGATAAGAGTATCTGTTGACGTTTAAAGCTGTTTTTATTTTGGTGTTTCGTTAAAATATGTTTATTATTTTACAGTGCACACATTCGAGTGCCTTATATACGTAAAAATAGGGGTTGAATGTTCGTGTTAGGTGGTGGTGTTTACTTAAGACAGTAAAAATAGACATTGAGGTGTTGAGTTTCGTTACACGTAATTTGTTTTAAAAATTAAAAGGAAAGAAAATGACATCATACTTTATTATATTGTACATCTGGCATCTATATTCGTATACATTTTGGCAACAAATTTTAATTAAAGTTTCACTCTATAACGGACTGATATTATCATGTATGCAATATTTATAGGTGTATTTCTATATAAAATCAGCTTCACGCTGTATCCCGCACACACAAATGTAGACAGTGGGAATCTAGAGTTAAGACATTTCGTTCGTGTGGTGGGTGGCAGAACTCAATGTCTCGTTCTGCCTCGACACCAGAGCAAAGAAATCAAAATACAAATTTAAATAAATAGTTCAATTCCTTTAGTGGGGATCGAACCCATAACCAGTCGCGTTTACAGTCACACTCATACCCCTGCGCTACAGCTGGCCTTATATACCTACTACCCACTATACCTACGCATATAGAAATAGACCTATATTATTCAAATATAATTATCACAAACAATACTGGTAATAAGGAAGTAGATAGACGCAAATCGAAAGGGGAGTCGTGTGTGTGACATTTGATTTATCATTATTTCATTATGTTAGTTAACATCGAGTGACGACTCGACTCCAGTAATGTATCGAGTGGTATCATAAACTGACTCTTGTCGCAATCAGGATGAGTGTAACATCCACGTGCATTACTGCAATCATATTTTGAAAACAGTTATTATAGATAACTACATTGTCGTTTTATTTATGTATTAAATACTCAACTGGTATTAGCTTATTATCATTGGTTTAAAAAAAAAACAGCATTTTTTTTAAACTAATAACTTAACTTAACTTAGCTTCACGCTTTATCCCTTGCGTCTCTATATACCTCTTTCGCCTCGTCCACTGTCATCAACCTCTTCATACATGCTTTTCGGGGGGTCCTCATGCTTTTTACGTGACCTTCCTCCAGTATCTTTGATACTGTGTTTTCGAAGGTCAACCGAGGTCTCCCCCTACCTCTCTAAACTTAAACTAATGATAATATGATAATAAAAATCAAATCAGCTTCACGCCGTATCTCGCATACAGCAGGGTAGGCAGAGGGAACCTAGTGTTAAGACACTCCGTTTCCCACTCGAGGAGATGAAATATTTACTTAAATTTATATTTCCATTTCTTCGCTCTGGTGTCGAGGTTAAGCGCGGCGTTGAGTCCCGCTACTCAACACGCAATGCTTCGAGAATTCGGCAGTGCAGTGCGGCAAAGTGGGGAACGGAATGTCTTAACACTAGAAGCTGTTTTTTAATAATTAATGTAATGTAATACAAAGCAAAATTATATAATCGAATAAAAGTCATTCTCAATACACCCGTTTAAATATCTAATCTATTATTTTGTATCACTTATTCTCATTATATTTAACCGGACTTTACGCACTTTCAGCCGGATATGGGCGGACAAAATTATCACTTATTATGTAGAATCCTGTCATTGTAGTAATTGTTTAAGCTTAAATGGTATATTTACTATAATATATCTATCATTTATGCTTTTATTAATAAATATTAATTAAAAAAAATATTATTAATCTATATACAAATAAAATACTATCAATAATAAAATAGAATTCGTAATATTTCATATATTTTAGAAAAGATTGTTAGTTTTCTTATATTTAATCATGCATTTTACTTGGATATATCTTCGCGCGCCAAGGTAAGGTCATAAAGTAAAACGTACTACAATATTTATGTGGTTCTTAGTTTACCTACAGACGGAGTTCAATGCTCCAAAGTTATGAAACAACAGTAGAAGATTAAATGGATATTGTACAGATATTAATATTGGTCCTAGGACGACGATAGTTAGGGGTTCAAATCATTTATTTAAATTATAATAAGGAGTTATGTATTTACCTAACAAAAGCCTCGAGACATCTACCTCCAAGCATACGCCTATTCTAAGGTAAGGGAAACGGGATCATATTTTTAAAAAAAATTTAACTGGTAAGTCTAATTTGTAAGTATATATTTTACTAAATATCTATATGTAAGGTTTCCTAAAAAGAAAAGTCTTTATGTGCCATAATTCACTAATTTACATAAAGTTTTAAATTAAAAATATGTGGTTACTGAATAAAATTTTTATTCAGTGTAAACGTTACACTTGCTTAAAGAATGTCAAGCCCCTGTCATCAGTTTGAAAAAAGAGTACATTGAGTATGAAGCCGTCCGAGAGAATGTAGTGTAGGTAATGCTTTCAACGTTTATAAAAAATTGTATACTTTTGTATAATGTTATATACCAATTTCTTTAAATAAAAACTATGTCTATCTCTATCTATAAGTATGGCTATAAAATGCTAAGTGCAGTAGAAAAAGATCTCCAGAAGAATATAACTAATTAAGAATTTAATAAAATAACGATGTTTTAGGTAGAAATACATTAGAAACTACTGCTACTGCATATGTGATATATCGAGTACTCCAATATATATACATACAATTTTCGTTTCAGATCTCCGTAAAAACAAATGATCTTTGACTATTTCGTAATTATGACGAATTATTTGATGTCTTTAAAGTTTATAAAGAAACAATGAAACAACATGAAACATTAATAAAACAAAATGTAAACACCAAAAATAATTCAGAAGCAAACTAAAATACTTACGGATTTTCCAACATTCTCAAGCACACTTTGGCCATAGTGCTGAGAGTTTCTGTCGTATTTTCTAAATCTTGTTGATTATCGTTCACAAACTGGCTCGTAGCTTCAGACAACACTTTCAGCATCGACGTGGCTTGAGCGTAAAACAGCGACATGCGGTTTGCTACTTCAGCACTTATGTGAGGTTCTTCCCCTGGTGGGAGTTCAGCATTTATGAGCCCACTCCGCGATACAATTCGTCTGTAGTAGCTGAAGTCGTTTTGTATAGCTGGCGTTTTCATCTGAACAAAAGATATTCACTGGTCAGTTCATATATTATATTCATATATTAGATAAAATAAATTAAATAAATTAGCTTCACGCTGTATCCCGCACACAGCAGGGTAGGCAAAGGGAACCTAGTGTTAAGACACTCCGTTCCCCACTTACTGCCGAATTCTGGAGGCATTGCGTGTTGAGTGGCAGAACTCAACGCCGCGCTTAACCTCGACACCAGAGCGAAGAAATGGAAATATAAATTTAAGTAAATATTTCATCTCCTCGAGTGGGAATCGAACCCACAACCAGTCAGTTTTGCAGTCACACCTCGTGCCGCTGCGCCACGACCGGCCTCCATTATCCTCCATATTAGATTTATATTGAAATTATAAAAAAAAATCTTGTGGTGAGTTTTGAAGTACTATGAAGAGCAAATATCAATAAAGTTAATTAATAATATACCACTATCGAGAATTATTAGATTAATGGAATCCTTCACTAGGTATTCATTAGCATCTATAACTCCATACCGGGGCAATTGAGAGGACCCGGTTAAAACAGTAACATGAAACATGTAAATATACTTGGTTTACCTACTTAATTGAAGTAAATAAACAAACCCACGGAGAATGAGTCAGCTTATAGTGCCGAGGTCAGACGGGCTTTCTATTACAATGTTCAATTTGTCGAATTCGCCACCTTAGCAGTTGATGGATGACTAATGATAAAATTATGATTAATTATAAACAGCATACAATAGAGAACGTACGAACGGATAGAAATGAGTTAAGTCTCTAATCTTCAACAACAATTCGTTGGTTTTGTTGAGTTTTGTAAAATTATTGTAGAATTACAAGTTTCAAGATTCAAGAAAAGATGTAAAATTTGGAGAAAGGTGGGGAACGGAGTGTCTTAATACCCTCCCGTATGTGTGATAAAACGTAAAGCTGATTCTAGATTAAAGCTAAAGTAAATAAATAGCCCATAATACACATTTGTGAATATATATTTTTTGCCCCAAGTGGGTAAGAACTGCGCGGTTTGCAACTATAGACAAGGCATGTTCTACACTATTGACACTTAGCCCAGAAATAGCGGAGTCATGACTATGTTCGCATGGTACCGTGACATCAAAACCTGTTTTTCGTTAATCTTCGTTACGCTAAATCGATTTTGTCTGTGCTAAAATTGTGTCAAAAATCACGTGGCTGGTTAAATCGCTTCGCTACGGATGTAGATTTCACCACACCGTCCCAATTTCCATTTAAAAACATACTATAGGGCCTATAGTATAGGCATACAAGTATATTGAATTGCCAAGATAAGTACACTTCAGTTTCCTTCAGTGCCTTAAGTGTTTTTGAATAAAGTGAATACAAACAAACTCTATATCTCATTTCCTCGAGAATAAATATGGTCTTATTTTGTTCTATGCAATTTATTATGTAAAGAAAATGTATAGAACACGTAGTAGAGATCAAATCAGGTTATTAACTATAAGTGTGTAAGTAATTTAAAATTTATAAATAAATTATTTATATGAGTATATCATACCGGAGGCAACGACACTGCAAGGTTGGGGTCAAAGTGGCCCTCGATTGTCTGAGTAACGAGCACTTATTCAATTCTAGCCAAGGGTCACGTTAGGCATTGCTTTGTTTACATAATAACTATTAACAGTTGGATAGTTTGATGATATTTTATTGAAGACAGTGACTGCTATTTGCTTCTTGTACCAAACGATACTATTCCATATATATAATAGAAATGTTTATTTCTATAGACTAGTGGTATTAATTATTTTCCACCAACAACTTCTTAACACATAGTTTATTAAAATGTAGACCAGCTTAAAAAACTGAACAATATAAACTTTTTTAATATTTTTAATTTGCGTATTTTGTGCGGTGACCTAGTTACATTTTTAACTTTTCACCCGATTTGGACAGGCTTGGAGTATACCTTAAACAGCTGATAACTAGCACTCTGATGATCTTCTACAAATCCAGCTTTGTTTAATTACGTGAAATGTTTGTAACAACAATTTTTAACAAGAAAACCATTATCAGAATCCTTTCAAATAAAACAAGAATTATCGAAATCGGTTGGCGTGATATTGAGTTATTCGTCCATTTGTCGCGCACATTCTTAATGCAAATTTAACACTTATGTGATTTTCTCATGGACAACATTGTCTGAAATGGACCAAATTTAAATGACTACACGGGAAGCAACAGCTGTCAAATAAGAAAAGAATCATCAAATTCGCTTCACCTAGTCAAAAGTTCTGAGGTAATAAACATAAAAAAAACAGTCGAATTGATAACCTCCTCCTTACGGAAGACGGTTAATGAGAAATACATGAATTGACTTACAGTTTACCAAAGTGAAGACAATTATGCAATGCATTTTGATATTGTATTAGTTTTAGAACTTTCAGCATTTCCATCAACCAAGCAAGTTTTAGCTTAAGTAAGTTTAGATCATTTATACATAATTGTTTTAACACACTTCATTGAATATTTTAATTAAAAGTTTTAAGTTTTAATTTTTTAAATTTATATATTAACACATCACGTAAAGAAAATTATCGTCGTCACGCCGTGGCTCAGTTTTTGAATGTACATGCAACGGTTGTGGATTCAATTCCTACTCGGGGGAATAAATTATTATATTTTTCTCTCTTTGATAACAAGACAAAGCGCGGCATTGAGTTACACCATTCAACAATGTGTCGAAAATTTTGGAGAGGAGTGTCTTAACGTGAAAATAAATAATAATTGCAAATATGATTGGCATAAATTAAACAATATACCTGTCATATAAAAATCTCAAAATGAGCTCAAATTATGTCCTCTACTCTACCCACAATATTTTTAATTATTATTAAAAATATTGTGGGTAGAATGGATATTCCGATATTAGATAAACAAGGCGTGGTTAGCGGTTTTAAACATCATTTAACTTAATTTTTTTCAGTTTATTTTAAGCATTTTTGTATAAAGCAATAATTTCTTGGTCCTTGTATCAATTAATGACCATATAAGGTGACGGTGCTCTTCATAATGAAAATAGCCTATTGATTACTTTATTTATATACAAAAGGGTAAAGTGAAGGGGTTGAATAACAATGTCATGATCACGCAATTTTTAACTGAAATAGATGTTTATCGATCGTTTATATTAAAAAATATATAGTTATAATATATATTTTTTTATTATTTTCTATTATATATTCGATTCCCACTTGAGACAATTAAATATATAATATGACATTTTTATTGCCTCGCTCTGGTTACGAGGTAAAGCGCGGCGTTGAATTCCGCCACTCAACAAGCAATGCCTCCAGAATTCAACGTAAAGTGGGGAACGTCTTAATGGGAACGGAGTGTCTTATCACTAGGTTCTCATCCTCTGCCTACCCTGCTATGTGCGAGATACAGCTTATAATTTTAATATAGGTAAAACAATATTGAACTTCGCACATTAACAAAATTCTATAAATTTTTTCACTTTAAAATACAAATTGTGGATAACCTATTTAATATCTATAATTTAAGTCCAAATTGACAACACGATTTAAACAAGGACGCTTCAAATGTAGACCTACATTGTTTTCTAGTCGATAGACCCTTTAGTTTGAGGACTTGTGACTTTGGCCAAATGGGTCAACTATTTGGTTGCAACACTTCAGAGATACAGGCGTTTATATAAGCACGAACACTTCACTTTGTGCTTTAAAACTATCAAAGTTTTAACTAATTTCTTCATAATTTTAAAAAACATAATTTACAAAAAAACTTGCCTTATGTTCGTCGAATTTTAAAACAAATTCTAGTATTTCTGCAAATTGCTTCACGAGTGCCTGCTGTTGCTCCAAATGCTGTGTAGGACTCATGGATCCTCCCACAAGTGAGCCTAGGAGCCGCGGTACCACCTGTAAATAAACAATAATTAAAATAACTGTAGTGTAAAAAAAAGCGTTGTAATAGAGATATTCTTGTCACAAGATTTTTTTAATGACTTTAACGTTATATTTAATATGTGATATTATAATTAATATATGAGAAGAATATTGTTTATTGCACTTCATATTTTAATTTCTATTGAGAAATTTGAAATTGGCAGTCGCATAATACTGAAGAACAAAGTCAATTAAGACTAATAAACTATCAAAGGGTTTAACGATTGTCATCAGACGATAATCGACACAGACAGTCTAACGAGCTCTTCATAGACGAGATGAAAATTTGAATATTCATATACGACATCCGGCCATCCAGATAACTATCAACTAGGATAAGTGTTGAGGTCTCTACAAATATTGCTATTACAATCAGTATATATTGATAGATTATTTTATAAATGTGACTATAAATTAAATTTTTCCGTTTCGTGTAGAAAATGGTTTCAGTAATAATTATATTACGTAAAATAAAATAAACCTCAGGAGTACGCCCAAAACGCTCAATTTAATCTGACAATTTTGTTTTAAGTAATTTTAAGTTTAGGTAATCTTGACTTAATAAAGATATTTAATAAAATAAAAATAAATCAGCTTCACGCTGTATCCCGCACTCAGCAGGGTAGGCCGAGGGAACCTAGTGTTAAGACCCCATTCCCCATTTCTGCCGAATTCTGGAGGCATTACGTTGAGTGGCAGAATTCAACGCTGTGCTTAGCCTCGACACTAGAGCGAAGAAATAAAAATATAAACATAAGAAAATATTTCGTCTCCTCGAGTGGGGATCGAACCCACAACCAGTCGATTTTATAATCACACTTCGTGCCGCTGCGCCACGATTGGCCTCAAATAATATAATAGATATTTAATTATATTACTATTACGCAGAATTCTTTGTTTTCAAAGTTACATACACAATTACAATTTTAATTTTACAAAATTTCTAGTTCCACAATATCCAAGGTATCCAGCATAAACAAGAATTAAATTAAATCTGTTCTGCACACTGAACGTCATGACCTATTTACTTTGCTTCTGTAGGAGTCCAATTCATATTTGACGATTTGCTAAATAGCACATTGTTCGACGTGAAGTACTATAGCAGTAGTATGTGGACTGTAACGTGACGTGAGGCAGTTCAGTACTTTCTGGCACCGGTTGAACGAACTGAGAAACGGAAACGACGTATAAATTAAAATACTAAGATATTTTAAACTATGTCGCGGCAATGTTATCGAAATTTGGCACGTAAAATAACTAAGAGATGTAAAATATTAAAATATCAGTTTCTGAGATTATTTTTTTTCTTTTGCTTACAAAAGAAAAAAAAATAATCTCAGAATTCATGATCCATAACTGAATCGTAGTTTTCAATAACTCAAATATCTGTGGCAATTTCAGAATATTATATTGTAATGACAACACACGAAATTATAAACTTAATATAAACGTCAATATTCTTAAAATTTTTAACGGTCAGCGTTTATTGTGATTCCTGGTATATCTGGTTTTTAGTATTATTATTATATTAGTTTTTAGTTTGTTTTACATCTATTTTAAATGAAAATAAAATAGCTTGATAATTTTTGCAGAGGCATTTATGATATCTTTGAAAATATTTACAATATTGAAATTGTAATTCTGAAAATATATAGTAAACAGATATTTATAGTCATCACAAAAATAATTATAATGGAATAGACTGTGAATCGGCGACCAATAGGACAAGTCATATTGCAGCAACTATCTACAAGGATAAAATCGAAAGTGCGGAAGCAATTGAAAAAATATTTGCTATTTACGAAGATACTCTAGCAATTGCTTTGATTTTTTGTTTTGCAACGTACAGACTAGTTAAACTTCAGGAAGCATGTATGGATCGCAGTAAGCAACTTTAAGCAACTTGGAGCACTAAAAGATTTATTTTGGTCCATTGCCAAATCTACCTCTGAAAAGTCATTTCCATTATTGGGATTTGTTAAATATATAAATTTATTATAAACAAAAAATAAGTATTTTGGCTCATTAAGCCACGTAATGATTGTTGAAAAGTAAAATGTTTACAACCAACTGATAAGGGTATCATTAATTATATAGGCCGTTAATGTGAAATGTTAGACAAATCAGAATAGATTGCATAATCTTTTCACAGGAAGCGGTTGTTGTTTAGTCGAGTACATTGCAACTGCATCGGGAGCACGGGTAAGCATTAAGCAATTATTTCTATTAGGTCTCTTCCGTATCCTGACTTGGATATATATGTAGATACAGATAAATTAAATTTACATACACTTTGTATGTGAGAAAGGATCGAATCTAATTATAGACTGATAATGATACCTACCTCTGGATTTACTGTGTAGGTTTAAACATTTCATGTACTAAATTATAATTAAATGTTATATAAGAAAGAAATTCGCAATTTTTTTTCTATCATAGCCAAAATTTATTTTGCTTAGTTAATCTTTATTTGGTGCGGCCGTTATGTACAAAATAAAGAACTGAACTTAATTAAAAGATTTTAATCTTGGCTGTACCAGACGTACCTCATTACAAGCGTTGGTATAAAAAACAAAAGAAACTTGTAATCTATGTTCAGAAAAACGA
>DWQW01009111.1:0-13247 GCA_018249695.1 Heliconius erato demophoon
CTAGCTCCAAGATGAGCATGTGTAGTCGTAGAACTAATCGTATTGGAGGGCCCTTAGGATACGCTTCGGATTACTTTTACTTTCATTTTATAACATGTTATGATAGTGCAAATTTGATACGCTTTTCCTAAAATATGTTTTTTTTCTTTTAAAAATAAATAAATAAATCAGCTTCACGCTGTATCCCGGACACAGCAGGGTAGGCAGAGGGAACCTAGTGTTAAGACACTCCATTCCCCACTTTCTGCCGAATTCTGGAGGCATTGCGTGTTGAGTGGCAGAACTCAACGCCGCGCTCATCCTCGACACCAGAGCGAAGAAATGGAAATATAAATTGAAGTAAATATTTTATCTCCTCGAGTGGGGATCGAACCCACAACGGTTTTTTCAATCACACCTCGTGCCGCTGCGCCACGACTGATCTTTTATTTAAATGTAAATGTACCTACATATAATATAATATTTGTAAGCATGTCATATTGTTAACATATGGGCAGATTTAACATGTTTTTTTATGCTTTAAGTGTTTTTTTTTATGTTTTGGTGCAAAACCCAGAAAACCGTATGTCTTTTATGCTCATCTCACTAACTATTGACTAAATTTCCTATTTATATCGTTTTGTCGATAAAAATTCTTAGAATTCAAATGGTTCTCTGAAAATCTAAAAGATAAATATTATTTTTTACTATCATAATAAGTTATTTCTATTGTAAGCTATACTACAAGATACGTTTCGTTACGAATTCTTACTTATTTTATAAATTTTATAATTTAATATTTTCATTTCCTCGCTTTGGTAAAAATTGAGTTCTGCCACTTAACACGATTGCGTGCATGAGACATTGTTCTCGAAAATTTTATGATGAGGAACGGAGTTTCTTAACACTAAGTTCCCTTTGCCTACCTTGCTGTGTGCGGGATACAGCGTGAAGCTGATTCTTAATTTATTAATCGTTGGGACCATGTCCATGGGATAGTGCCGCAATGGGTCAGTATTTAACAGAGCACGCAAATGTTGTGGGTTCGATACCATTATGGAAAAATCTAATTAAAATTATTTCTCCACTTTGATTACGTTACTCAAACGGAAACGCCCTAAAATTGGGCGTACACTGTTGAACTAACTGACTGTTGACGCTGAGTAGTGTCTAAACACTATGTTCTCTTAACCTAAGCTGTTATATATTTAAAAAAATGTTAAAAAGCAACGAAATAGCGCACATAGCACAAAATAGATACAATTTAATGTTTACAAAAGTATTTGCCCGCGCCTAACCATTGCAGTGTCCAAATAACAAATAAATACAACCGCATTGACAACACACTGTGCACTTCTGCGGATAATCCGTAACTAAGGGGGCATTGCCGGTATCGACTATCGAGTAGGGTAGCTATAGGGTAAGTATTGAATGGATATGTTATAAGGTAAATTGTACAAATTAAATTACACAATAAATTACTCGAAAACAAGGCTTTTATACAATTTTGGATAAATTAATACATGTCTAACATTTGTTGTGTGGGAGACATGGATCTAACGATTGTTTTTCTGTTCCTAGCTTTACGCTGCATCCCGCACTTAGCTGGTTAGGTAGAGGGAACCTAGGAAACTAATACTAATATACAACGTTATTATTTAGACACATCTATTCCTCACCTTCTTCCGAATTCTCGAAACATTGCGCGTTGAGTGGAGGAATTCAACACAACGCTTTGCGTGGTTACAAGGACGAGGAAATTAAAATATGAAATATTTCACTTCCCAAGTTGGAATCGAACCCACAGCCGTTGCGTTTACAGCTTGTCACTTGAATTCATACGCCACGATGGTCTCAATTAGATTGTTAATATTCTTGGCTTCTATTCATTATCTATATGTGTATAATGTTTCAAATGTTTAACATACGATATGTCTTTACTGCACTTACTATTTAGTTTCTTTAAATATTTCTTATTTTTAAGACAATGAAAACCAAAGACTGACCGATGCTAACATAAATTGTCAGCATTGTTGGTCATCTATACTAATATAATGAAGCAGAAGAGTTTATTTGTTTGTTTTAACGCTAAATTCTCTGGATCTACTAGTCCGTTTTACTTTCTTTTATTTTGTATGAAAACTTGCATTCTTCAGGAGTGCTATAAGCTATATAACATTACGGTGTAAGTATTAGTTAGCCTTTAATAACGTAATAACAATAATAAGGAACGCTAGCTAGCGCTGCAAAAATAGCTCAATATATTTCATTACATTGTATGACAAAAATATTCTATTTTATTACAATAGTCTAATAAAAAGTCCGCGATACCGTATATTTATCTCTTATAAATAAGTTACAAATAGGTATTTTTTAAGAAATAATAATTGAAAATTGAAAGCTGATGTTTCGCCGTTTTTTATTTGACATTGATAATGAAATTACGGGCGAAAATCCATCATCAAGGAAATTTTGTGAAGATAAACTTTGACTTTTATAGTATGTAATTTGGACGTATACTTTTTGAGAAAGTGCAAAATTAAAAGTCCCGAGTCCCGGGGGGAGCGCCCTTGCCGCTGATGACATCCATGTCGCTTACAATTTCTCAAAATTATGAAAATAAGTTGTTCATGATCAATGTATCCATCTGCATAATAAAAGTATTATAGGTGGTATGCGAGCGAAGCCGCGAGTGAGCCGCTAGTGTAACGTAAATTGGACTTGTTCGAAAACGAGTATAAATACTTTAAATCTTTATAAAAAATTTAAAGTATACTTTTGTATAAAAACTCAATGTGCAGATATATAAAATATATTTTGATATATACGAGTCTAAATTACTTTTGGTAATTTGAACCGAGAATGATAAAAAAAATATATGATAAACCGTTCACGTTGCACAGTTTACGAAATAAAAATAGCCCTAAAAATATCCAAAACTCATAGTTGCCCTACAAAACCTACTAAAATCCGTTCGACGCATTCAATAGAAGTGCTCCTTTGAGATCCACTATAGTCGAAATACTATTTAATCGCTAACATAAGACCAGCTCGTGTCTACTCCAATTGTTACGCTCCGATGTTTGTTAGATAGTTTGGGGATGAGATTTATTGAATTTTACATTGTTTGGGCAAATTTGTTTTTCACGCATTCACGCTTTTACGTTTAGCGGGATAGAGACATGAGGGATACAATGTGAAGATAAAATAAGGATAGATAAACAGAGTCTTAAGACACTTCAATCTTAACTTTTTGCCTAACTTCGAGACGTTTACTGTTCAGTAGCGGTATTTAACACCGCATTTTGTCTTACCACGTGGGTATTGATAACCATAATCTAGTTTAAAGTGAGACTCTGTTCCGCTGTGCCACAATGGCCTCAATTTATGATAAGTTGTATGATATATTAAGTAATGTTTGAAATATTGACTTTTAAAAGCCATCCACAACGCCCCTTTATCTATACATATTATAAAATATAATATAAAATTTATCGCCGTCTGTCATTGTTCAATGTACTGATTTTTTTTTGCCAAAGAACGCTAATCTCAGAATTCCATCAGATTTAGTGTTTGTTTTATTTCAATTGACCCCTAAATTAAGAAGTTATTTCAGTATAAAGAATTTGGATCGACTATATAACTACAAATTAATTTATTTATTGAATTGGCTTTACTTTTCAATGAATAAACACTGTCTTTAAAATAATAATGTCGTTTAAACACTAACGTAAATCAGATAAGTAAAAAAAAATAATTGTGTAATTCTAGCGGGCGAAGCCGCGAGCGCATCGCTAGTTAAACAATAAAACGCTTCCCATAGAATAGAGAATGTTTAAGCAAGCACAAATTTCGACTAGAAGTAGATACTTACCTACAAAATTAATTCCTCCTTATTTACTCTGGCTCTGTACATTTAATTGGTGTCTGCGAGAACGGAGTTAATTCGTCTTTAATATTTAATCGACGCTCGAAGGAACGTTTCGGCAAGTTTTGTAAAGATTCAAAGGTTTTGTTAACTTTTGCTAATTGTTACCCGTTATATATGTGTGTGTGTGTGTGTGTGTTGTTTGTGTATGTGTGTGTACTCGTATTTCACATGTCTTAGTTCTCAATTGCTTTTTCTTATATATTTCCTTATAATTATATCTAGCTATATACTGAATATTAATTATTAAAAGGTATTGAGGCCAGTCCTGGCGCAGGGGCACAAGGTGCGCCTGTAAATCGTCTGGTTGTGAGTTCGATCCCCACTCGAGGAGATGAAATATTTATTTCATTTATATTTTCATTTCTTCGCTCTGGTGTCGAGGTTAAGCGCGGCGTTGAGTTTCACCGCTCAACATGCAATGCCTCCAGAAATTGGCGGAAAATGTGGAACAGAGTGTCTTAACACTAGGTTCCCTCTGCCTACCCTGCTGTGTACGGGATATAGCGTGAAGCTGTATATACTGAACTACATGATTAAGTGTAAATGATCTGCATTACTTTCGTTTCTATTAATATAGTAATAACAAGTCAAGTGAATATAAAATAACATTCTTTAAAGCTTGCCAAGATTCAATAGTGAAAATTCAATAGGTTAAGGCGTTTCTGAGATTAGCACTGAAGAAATGCACAGACAAACAGACATTTTTTTTTAAAATGTATTTCTTCTTATACATGTTCCATGTACAGATACCGATCCGATACCATTTTATTATAAGTATATATTTACTTTTAGCTACAACCCTACGGGGTTCGAATGGAAAAAAGAAATATAGTGTATGATATATTCGTGTGTAAGTGCCAGAAGTAGCTATGACTGCCGGTCTGGTACAATTAGGGGCTTTTTCTTCAGTTTCACCTTGTCACCTACCCAAAGCAGGGTAGGCAGAGAAAATCTAGTGTTAAGACGCCTCGCGGGGGGTAAGAACAGAACTTAACACCGCACTTCGTCTCCTTACCAGACCGTGAAAATTAAATAATTCGTTACGCTTCGAGTGTAAATAGATCCCCACTACCTTTCGCTTTTACATTTAGAAGTTGATCCGCTACGCAACGACCTCAAATTTATGAACCTAATCCATTTAAAATTTCTTTTTAATCCAAACCATTAAACAAAAGAAAATTTTAGGTTTCCATTCAAAAATATACAGAATACAGATGCATTATGTCAAATTAAGCTTGGATCATTCTCCTCTTCTCTCTTCTTGTTTTACATATACGGCCGTGTCGGCGTCCCCTCGACCCGTCGCGCGATGTTGACAGACGGTCTCTCGTCGAATTTTTCGCACAATTGAATTTTTAACTAATCCCATAGTAGATATCTATTGTTGGTTTTATAAATTAATCTGTTTCTATGTAGCTTTGAATTAGATTTAATTTGTGTTTGTTTCATTATTAATTTTTAGTTAGTTGTGTTAGATGTGATTTAATTAAATGTTAAGTTAAAAGTCGATTTCCGTTGGAATAAAAAAAATCGTCTCGGCGCTCTGATAACGAGACATAGCGCGGCGTTTAGTTCTGCCATTTAATTCGCAAAGTCTTGAAAATTAGGCGAGTACAGCAATATGGGTACGCAGAGGGAATATACGAGCAGTGTTAAGCTACTATGTTTATCACTACCCGATTCAGCGTGAAGCTAATATAAAAAAAGTTGGAATAAATTTTGAAGTTATGTTAAAGTTTAATAATATAAAAAAATTTAATTCTAAATTCAAAATGTAAATAAAGTTTAATCAGTTCCAATATCTAAAATTATGTTTCCGAAATAATATAATGATAAAATATGAAAAAAAACGATCTGCTCAAAATGAATCACTAAGTCTAAAGAATAATTTAACTTTAGCCATCTCAACTAACCTAGTGAACCGAAAAACAAAATTTAACATTTTTTTTTAAGTCTAACGAATTTCAAATATAACTTAATTTAAAAACACATCATTTCTCCACCCACTGGTACTACACCAGTACCGGTACTATCAGTAATAGGTACATATATTTACAAAAAATATATATTTCATAATCCGTTTCCGTAATCCGTTCAAACATTCATCTATCCTTAATACAAAACAGCAATTCAAAAAAAAAATCAAAAATACCCTCCAAAAATACACATCCACAATAAACTACAAAACAGACCAATATAATTTAAATAAAATGATGAGAAAAGTCAAATTCCAGTACAAAAGAAAGTTTAACTAAGCAACGAGTCTAAATATAATAAAAATCATAAACATGCAAATATGGCAATTTGCTTACAAAAGTAATTGAATAGCCGCCTGCCTCCGGAATGACATTCTAAGTTGATTTTACGTAAATTACTTCGAGGCGAGTCGTTTTTATTATTATTATATAGAAAAGTTGAATTGGAATTTATGTTATTATATTGTTTTTTTCGTATGGAAGTGAAGGAATGTGGAGAGTATTTCTATAATTAAAGAGTATTTCTATTTAATAATATATCTCTTGATTTTTGGCCTTTAGGTGAAATGGTTAGTAGTTACAACGGAATTTTATGTACTAGTGGAGAACGAAGTGACTTAACACTAGGTACTCTCTACCTATTCATATATTCAGTTAATAGTGTGAATCTAGAACATGTTACCATCTATGGAAGAAATTTATTGTTAAGACACTCTGATCTCCACATTTCGCTTATTTTCGAGACATTAAAGATACGTCCCAGCACCGTACATCGTCTTATCAAATCGATGATATTATGTCCACGATCTTATCCTAGATGAAATATCTAAAAGAATTACACATTTAAAAAAAATAAAATAAAGTGAGATGTGAAATAAATGATCTTTTTTAAATAACCCATTTTAACTCTGAACGCTGTCTTATCAAGGGAATTGTATTGTATGGAATTGGAGTCAATATTCACATTTGTACAAAATAAAGGAGAAAACGTTTCTACTGTGCAACAGAATAAATTATATTTAGTATTAAGATCAATTTGCCACAGACACTGCATCCAAATACAAACGCAACGAATGTAGGTTCGATTTACGCTAGAGAGAATAAAAAAAAATCATTTCTCCAAATAAAAACGTCCTAGTTACAAGACAATATGCCGTATTGTCTGTCCGTCCGTCGGTCCGTCACCTCAACACATCATTTCTCAAAAAAAATGGATAACGAAGTGTTTCATCACTAGGTTTCCTCTACATACTCTGTTATAAGCGAGATACAGCGTAAAAGTAATTTAATTTAATTTATACTGTTATATGGAATATTTTAATGTTGTTAAAATAATTATGTAAAGCTTAAAAAATCAAATATTTTATCACTAAAAAACCAACACCTCGCATTAAAAGAGCCTCCCAATCTTCCCAATCGATATCTCTAATACATACGCTGTAAGAATTAAGTAAGTATGTAATAAGAAACGATTTGTTCATTACTGATATAAAAATGAGAAAAACTATTGACTTTGGCCGTGTTTGTCGACGTTACTCCTACAACACAGCGTGTTACGTTACTATAGGCGTGACCATTGCAGATTCGATTACCGCTCGAGGGAATAAACCATTTTCATTTTCCCCGCTCTAGTAACAAGACAAAGCGCGGCGTTGGTTTCCGTCGCTCAACACGCACTCAAAAACGGAATCGAAAATGAGAAACGGAATCTTGACACTAAATTCCCTCCGCCCACCCCGCTAAATACAGGGTGAAGCTATTATTGAAAAAAAAAACGATACCATGAATAATGAATACACAAAACAAAGACAAATTCCATAGGACAAGAGATGAGCTGAAGATTTAATTTGCAAGCCTCGTTAAATATACATACCGCTGTTCCCGGTGTTGTTTAAACAGGGTGCTCCCTCGGGCTCTTTGATTGAAAAACAAATAAGGGTGGGTTCGCGGAGAATACATTATTGTAGCATTAAATTTATTTTGCGATATCAACGTACCTACAGGTAATGAACAGGATTTTAGAATTAGGACGTTAGTTTAGAAAAAAAATAAAGTACTGTTTCACGCGTTATCCCGCACACAGCAGGGTAGGTATAAGGAAATTTGTGTTGAGATACGCCGTTCCCCATTTTCCCCGCCGAATTCTGGAGATATTGCGTGTTAAAAGGCGGAACTCAACGCCGCGCTTTGCCTCGACACCAGAGCGGATATATTCTCGAGTGGGATCGAACTCACAACCAATCACGTTTATAGTCACACTTTGTGCCCCTGCGTCACGTCTGTTCTGTTAGATTAGGACGTTAAATATGGAGCTTATATTAATTTGGTTTGGATTGCTTTGGATTCACGCAGTATCCCGCATATAGCACTTTAGATAAAGGGTTACCTCGTAACGACAGTCAGTCCCCAACCTTACGCTGAATTTTTTGGAACGTTATTGTTGGTGGAACTGAGCGCCGTGCTTTGTCTGCCTGATTAGAGAAGTAAAAATCGAATGCACAACTGTCGTATTTATTAGCTGTGTCACTGAGCCAGACGACCACTGGTTTGTTTTTGTATAATTTTACCCGTAATAATAGTAATATTTTATAATTTAATAATAATTTCAAGCCTTTAACACCTAACATTATATTATAATTCAATACAAGTTGTAATTTATTTTAATAAATTGTTAATATTATATTCAATGTAATTTTTTTAGTATACGCTATAGGATATGTAACAATATTTATTTTGTTAACATGGTCCAACGTCTGTGATGTAGGTAGGTTAGGAAGTGTAAAAGGACTAAGATAATTTAAATTACTCAAAATTCCAAAGAGAACGGTAAAAAATAAGATTCATCTATTTAAATTCATAAGGTCCATGCAAATAAGTGTCTTAGCACTATGTTACTAGTGTCCCCCTGTCTACCCTATTATGTGTGGGATACAGAGGGAAACTAAAATAAAGGGGTAATAAAAAAAACTAAACTACTGAAGTAAAGCATTACTTAACTTCCAGTTACTTAAATTCTCAGAAAGTACAGAGCTGTACAGTAGTAATTCAAATTTTAGATTTAGAGAAATATTCAATTATATGAAGTTTTCGATATATATATTATTATATAGATAGATATTATGTTAACTATACTAGTACCTTGAAGACTTTACTGTAAATTTATATAAGCAAATCGACTATAAAAAAAATCACGCACGACGAACACGACCATTGCCTAAGTACCCAATTATTGGAAACTTTTTTAGGACTTACTTAACTGACTTACAAAAATAAGATAAATATTTAAAATGTTAATTAAGAATGAATGAAAAAATTTTAAAATGTAAATAAAAAAATAATGAATAATATTAAAAATGTAAATTAAAAATGAATAAATTCTTAAATTTAAATTTTGGAAATATTTGTGAACTATTTGGGTAGGTATTAAATAAACTAAAATGTCCGTATTTTAACATTATAATATAATGTTAAAAAGTAGGGCCGACGGCTGTTATTTAATAATGGAAATTTGAAATCAAATTTACACTAAAATCTTTATCTTACTAAATATATTGAACTCAATTTTAAAGAAATATTGTTAATAAAAAAATGTAGAATAATTTTATATCTATTTACGAAAAGCTTTATTTTTAAAGTTTAATTTTTTGACATCAACCTTCCTCTTCTTCTTCGCTTTTATTTATTTGCCTCAATCGATGTTATATTTAAGAGATAATTTAAAATATATATATCTAATAATAAAAAAATGTTCTCATAATTCTAAAAAAAACAAATATAAATTACAAATCTCAACGACCCCCACTAATTTTAACCACAAAATGAACCCTCACTACTATTTACATAACAACCATTACTAAAACAAAAACATTATAAAATCCAAAATACAAAAAAAAGGCACTCACCTTTCGTAACAAATCAAAACATAACCGAACCAACTTTAAAGTCAACACCACAGTACGACTGACAGGCCGGCACTGACGAAGCCCCGCAACCAATAAAATCCACCCCAACCGACCACGCCCCTTACTAAAATCCACCAATGGGGGCGCCCCCATAACTTTATTTACCGGAAACACCCCTTACCGCCCAAACTTATCGATTGGACGAGCCCAGCTTGTTTAAGGGCGGGCGGAATTAAAGCTGTGATTGAAATAACCGTTCATTTGTAACATTAACGTTTAAAACGCTGCGGTTTATGTTTATTTTGTAATTGTATTGTAAAATAATAGTTGGTAGTTGATTCGGTTGTATTGTATGGGCTATGTGGGTTTGAGTTTGTTGTATATAATGGTACTAGTTATATATTTTGGGTCTGTCTGTCATGTTTATGTTAAAATTAAATTAAAAAAAAGAATTTAAAATCGTTTGCAAAGAAATGTGAGAGTAAATTATAATTAAAAAATATGTTACTTATGTAATAAATGAGTTATTTACTGTTATTCTAAAAATTACTTTTAATTATTTTAACTCTACGTTTATACAAAAACGTAATTAATATATTAGTCATTTGTATGTTATCACATCAAGGAAGGGTCTTTATATATATATACGATATACACATATCGTTGTCGTTATCGTTGAGTTCTGCCACTCAACACGCTATGCCTCCTGAACTCGGCAGAAAGTGGGGAACGGAGTGTCTTAACACTAGGTTGCCTCTGCCTACCCTGCTGTGTGCGGGATACAGCTGAAGAAGAAGACATATCCATCTACTGTAATTGCAGACGTTTTAAAACTAACCTAATGACCTAAATTCATTTTTATAATATCTCCAACCGTTCAATTATATTTCGAAGCTTAATTAGATTTTTTATGTACTACTATTAGATATATTTATTGTTCAATGCTTAAATAGTTTATAAATTAATATGAAAGTACTTGATGAGGACATTCGTGGCGCAGGGCCATATGAGTATGGCCGTAAGCAGGTTGTTGGTTCGATTCCTATTGAAGGCACATTAAAATATTGAATATTTTAATTTATTTCGCACTGGTAACGAGGCAATGCGTAGCTTTGAGATCCGTCATTTAATACTCAATGCCTTCACAATTCAGGATAAAGTGAAGAACGGAAATGTCTTTTAGGAACGGAGTGTTTGCTTTTAGGAACACTAGGTTCCCTCTGCCTATCCTGCAATGGGGGATACATGAAATTTACGAATATACTTAAATATCTACATACTACGTTGAATTAATGAATAAATAGTTAGGCCAAATATAATAATTAAAACAATACTAAAAAATTTAAATGTTATCAACTTCGGCTGAAATATATCCCATATATATCTTATAAGGTTTTGATATATTTTATGTTGCGTGTCAAAAACCTACGGCCTTACTGCAACTATCCAAACCGTAGACAAGAACTAATATAAAAAAATATCCTTCAGATGTGATAGAACAAGGGCTCATCGTGAAGATTATGAGTTCAAAAATCGGGAATCGGCAAAATCAGTAAAAATACGATTTACTAAAAATACTATCCCAAAAGTCATACACGTCTAATATTTTCTAAATTTTGTTGCCATAGCAAATTTTTAAGTAAAAAAAAAACATAAACATTCCATTAAAAAGCTGAGAAAATGGGTTTATTTGTTACTACTATTATTACAAGCTTTCATTTATTTACATATTTTTTTCTATGGAATCTTGAAATTCAATTTTGAAAGTAATTTTCAAGATTATCTTTATGTGATTAAGCTGAAATTTTGTATGTATGCTTAGTTTGGATGACAATGTATAATAGTTGTGTGACGTCATAATAAATCTAACATGGCAGGACACCCAATATGGCAGTCAAATACTTATTTACCGACCACCTGATCGGTCGACCTGGTCGGTTTCCAGGAGGCGCGGGTTCGAGTCCCGCTGCATTCAAATTTTTATACGTTTTCTAAATAAGTATTTTTCTTTCCTAAGTGTGGAATATCACTCTAAAAATGTTAAAAAAATGGCAGTCAAAGTTTATTCAATGTATTCCCACAATATAAGTGAAAGAATATGCCGAGAATACGAGTGTGAATTAAACTTTATTGCTCCAGGGCATTATATATTTTTGGTATAGTACCTACTATGGTTTATGGAGTCTTAAATTATGTTATTGAGACCGAATCTATAGCGTCGGTAAATTAAATAAAAAAAAAAAACAAATAAGTTTCACGCTGTATCCCGCACATAGCAGGGTAGGCGGAGGGGACTAGTGTTAAGACACTCCGTTCCCTACTTTCCGCCGAATTATAGAGGTATTGCGTGCCGAGTGGCTTAACTCAACTCGATTTGCCTCGACACCAGAGCAAAAAAATGGAAATATACATTTTAATAAATATTTCATTTTAAATTTACAAGGAAAGGATCTTGAAAAAAGAAAATAAATTAGAAGTTTTCTTTTTTGATTTAAGTACTTTATTTTATTTTGCTTTAAGTTAAGTTATCATTTAATTTAGTTACTTTTATTAATAACATAAATTGTGTAAAAACGTTATAAGCTGATAGTAAAAATTTCAAAAAACAAGTTTATTATATACTTTTTAGCACATTTAAATAAATGCTTGTTATTAAAAAAGCTTTTTTAATACTTTTTTTTTCAGGTCTCATATCATTCTCATACTAAATGAACTCCAGCAAGGTGACGGTGTTCCTCCAACAACTTCACAAATCTATTAGCTAACCATATATATTACAGAGTAAGCAAAGGTATATTTATAAGATGATTCTTTCTTTTATCTTTACGCTGTATCCAGCAATGTAGGCAGATAGAAAGTAGTGTTTAGACACTCTGCCCCCACTTTACACGTTTTTTAAAAATATTTTTTTATTCTTAGTGTGGAATAGCACTATAAAATATAATATAAATTGAAATGATTTCTTATGTTTATAAATACGTAACTAAGCGAAAAGCTATATTTTTATGTGTAAAGTCTAGACTTGTAAAAGGGCTTCAAATAACGCATGAAATAAATGTAGTAGCTACCCTAAGTTTTTGTTTGAGCTGTCTGAATGCTTAGGTAGTTCGTAGTAATAGAAATAATTTACAATAGTCAACAACTATGTATACATAAGGCTTATGAATATCCAGAAATAATATGGGTGGCTTTTTTACCAAACTTGGCCTCTCTCAGATCGAGAAATTATGTTTTTGATATCTTTTATTATTTAGATTTTTTTTATGTTTCAAACATTTTATTAAACAGTAATAACATAATGTCCAATTAAAAAAAACGAAAAAAATATGAATGTGTTATATAGCGCTCGGTGTCACAGGCGGAAAACTTATTTAATATTATAATGTGTCCGTCTGATAGGCGGCCGAGCGCCCGAAAACGCTGACAAAGGAGAAGATCGGGTGAACAGCGCCGGTGGGA
>DWQW01009112.1:0-13247 GCA_018249695.1 Heliconius erato demophoon
GATGGAATGTTATAATGGTTCCCTTCCGACAGCGGGACGATCAGTTAGATATACGATAAAAAAATAATGCTAATTTCGATAATGATAAATTATAGCAAAAATACTTGTTTAATATATATATATTATACGTAGGCCACGAATAACGATGTCGTTTGCTTGCGCCGCCATTGCACGAGTCCGTCCGGCGTCGCTATCACTGAAAGTACCATGGTGTTCATACATACCTGAAGGGAAAAAAATATGTTATTATTAAGGATAAAATAAATATGGTTTTTCACGCTGTATCCCGCACACAGCAGGGTAGACAGAGTTAACCTAGATTTAAGACACTCCGTTCCACACTTACTAACATAAGTAAATTACGAAATACATAATTTAACCTCCACTATTAAAAATTAAAAATAGGGGCTTTAATATAAATAAACCATCTACAAGTAACTTGAACAATTTTATAGGATTTGTTTACTTAATTAGAAACGTATATTTCAAATTATTGAAAGCGTATATGAGGCGGGAAGATGAATAAATAAATTATTTCTTTATTTATTTTTTTAATTTGAGGCCCTCGTGGTGCATGGGCACAAAGTTTGACTGTAAACGACAGGTTGTGGGTGACGACGATTCCTATTCGAAGAAATGAAATATTTTATATTTTCATTTCTTCGCTCTGGTTTCGAGACAAAGCGCGGCGTTGAGTTCCGTCACTCAACACTTAATGCATCCACAATTCGACAAAAAATGGGGAACAAAGTGACTTAACACTAAGTTCCCTAGTATACAGCGTGAAGCTATGAACAAATTGAAATCATTATACTCTAACGCAATATAATGATGTAATATATAGGCATGTGTGTATTTAGTTACAGTTTCATTACGTATAATTAGAACAATGAACGCTTTGCGTGCATATAATTATATATTACGAATTTAAAGTTAAAAACGCAACTGTGTTACTTATTCTGTATATAACATTTATCTACTTATATCACACGCTGTACACAATTCTTATAAATTGATACTAATTTTGAAGAATTTTAATGTTTTTTTCAGATATTTTAGTTTATTTTAGTAAGATCTTCAAGTATCTTAGTATATAATTGAACGAAAAACAGTTTAAGTAAATAGACCGTGGTTAATTATAACTATATTTTTTTACAAATTGAAAAACTTTCGGTGTATTTGTTTAAAAAGAATTAACATTTTTGAAAAAAATAAGAACCCTACAGATTGCTGCGCGACGGCCTTTTATAAGGCTGTATATAAGTCACGTAAATCCGGCTTCAGGTTAAATCACTAAAAAACCACAAAATGTTAGTATAATTCGCACTAAATATACACGAAAATAAGGTAAAATGAAACACCTAAATGTACTACTATTGACTTTTTAAAAATAATTACGTAACATTTAAACATTTGTAATTATTATATATTTTCTATTATATAGCCTAAAGTTATCGCATGGATCTCATACCTTAATCTTGTTAATTGCTTTAATAGTATTGTTTTTATCTTCAAAACCAATTATTATAATTAATAATAAGTATCTTTATTCAAAACTAGCAAGTTCTTTATATTGGCATAACTTTTTTATTTATTAACCCATACAACAGTGACACCTCTATTTGATCGGTAAAGCCGGTTTTGAGATTTGCACGAACAAACGCACAGACAAACAGACAATTTTTTTTAAATAATTGTTTTGGCTTCTATTAAATTAACAAATGCCCCCAATAATAATAGATTTCCTTAAATATCTTCCATGTACACACATCGATTGATGATTTAATGTTACAATTTTATTATATTTATAGATGTTTACAAACCAATGTGAGGTTAACTCACTGTGAGACTTAATGTCAGGGTTTCGAACCCACAATCATAGCGTGCAGTTGAGCAAATCTGAAATACTACACCACAGCGGTGAAAAAAATAATCACATATATTCAACCTGTTTCACGTCGATGACCGTACATTGAGCAATTATGACGCCATCATTATTTCTATAGATAATTGTTCGCGGTGCGTGAGAAATTGTGAAATTAATCAACGCGTAAAAACTATTATAAGCAATTTAATTTTTTTTTTCATTCACACTTTTCATTCCATACTTAGGAAAGAAAAGTACTTATTTAGAAAACGTATAAAAATTTAAACGTAGCGGGACTCGAACCCGCGCCTCCTGGAAACCGGTTTCCAAATTAAATAAGTATTATAAGGTAGTTAAAATTAAAAATTAAATCAGCTTCACGCTGTATCCCGCACGCAGCATGGTAAGCAGAAGGAACCTAGTGTTAAGACAGTTCGTTCCCCATTTTCTGCCGAATTCTGGAGGCATTGCGTGTTGAGTGGCAGAACTCAACGCCGCGCTTAACCTCGACACCAGAGCGAAGAAATGGAAATATAAATTTAAGTAAATATTTCTTCTCTTTGTGTGGGGATCGAACCCACAACCAGTCGGTTTTACAGTCACACCTCGTGCCGCTGCGCCACGACTGGTCTCATTATAATTTATATTTATAGGTAGTTATGTTTCCAATTTAATTTAAAAGGTGTAACTGTTTTTATAATATATATAATTATATACAATTACATGAGCTAGAGGCCTATAATGAACACTTAATTATATTTAATATGCAAACCAGTGCTGACATGATGGAAATGATGACAGCTATCAAAAATAGCTAAGCATTTATTTTATGATACAAATTATAGTTATTACTATTTAAACTTTTACTTAATTGAAAGTATAAGTTTGTGTGGGTTTTTTTTACAGTGGACAGGGCAATTTTTTTTTATTATTTATTTAAGTTTTAAAAGACATAGAGAAACGTCGTATTCCACACTACAATGCGGTCGACGAGTCGTGGCCGTCCCAAAGTTAACTATGAAAATAGATTTGACTTTATGATTTTTCTTATTTTTAATTATTTTCAAAGTTAAAAATGGGGAATGGAGTGTCTTAACACTAGATTCTTTCTGCCTACCCTGCTGTGGGCGGGATACAGCTTGAAGCTGGTTTTTTATGTTTTTTATTATTTTCAGAAAACCCAGAAAACCTGCTTCAGGGCAGATATGACTTGTACACCGTGCTAAACCTAACATAATGCGAGAAATCCTTAAGAATAATAATTAATTACATTGCGTTTTGAAAACTTTTCTATGAAAATTCCAAAGAATTATTACCATTTTAAAACGTTAATAAAAATAGAAAATTACCGTACATAAATAATAAAATTAATTGATTTAAAGTTCTGTCCGTTCAGATGCCAAACAACAAACAAATGACGTCATACATATTCATGCTTTTTTTCCAAATGATGTCGGATCTCTTTATTAAAATATTCTGATACGGAAAGCAATGAGAGAGTTCATACTATCGGCATGATAAAGTCAGGTTCCAATTCAATCTCGCATATAATATTTTATCGGCGCTCTAATATATTGAGGCCAGTCGTGGTTCAGGAGCACAAAATGTGACTGTGAAATCGACTGGTTGTGGGTTCGATCCCCATCGTTCCACATGGTTCTCCAGAACGGAAAGTGGAAAACAGAGTGTCTTAACCCTAAGTTCCGTCTGTCTACGCTGCTGTGTGCTGCGTGTGTGTACTGTGTATACTGACCGGCTAGTGCGCGTGCGCGTCGCTGTAGAGCGTGGTGGCGATGTAGGTGGTGGGCACGAAGCCCTCCTCGCGCGTGTGCTGGCGCCGCACGCGCGTCCAGCCGTCGCCCGCGTCCGTCTCCAGCACCAGCAGCCGCTCGCCGCACTCCATCTGCATCGTGGAGCCCGTGCCGTTCGCTGCGCGTTCAACAAATGTATTCATCTTTAAATTCATTATAACAATGATAAATGATAATAAAAGGACTTTGTTTCTTAGCGTCACGCTGTATCCCACGTATAGCAGGATAGCAGAGGGCCTGTGTTAAGTGAACCCCACTTTTAAAGTTAAGCGAGTTAAGTGAAGCGAGTAATTGAAAATATTTCATTCTTCAAATGCAAAATGTAACCCACAATGGCCGTAAGAATAAATATTTACTTTTAGAATTAATTGATGCAGATATTTTATATTTATTTTATAGAAATAAACTTAGTCCAAGAGCCCAAATTTAATTGAAATAAAATTTAAAACGGCAACACTTCACAAAATCAAACAAAAACAACAACAAACCTTCAAAAGCATAAAGCGCTTTACAATAGCCGAGCGGCTGCAAATCAGCTTCATAATAATAATCAAAGTCGGACTCGTGGTCATCGTGGTCGTCGTGGTCGTCGTGGTCGCCGTTGGCGTGGTCGGCGTGCGCGGCCGCCAGCTCGCCGCCCAGGCCGGACTCGGGGGAGCCCCCGGTGCGGCCGGCGGCGGGGGTCGCGCCGGCGGGGCCCGTGCCGGTGCCCGTGCCCGTGCTCACCGACGACTCGGACGCGGAGCGCGATAGCGACTCGCTGTTAGATCCGATGCTAAAAACAATATTTTATTATTTAATAATTAATATGAGGTAGTCGAAGTGACACAAGCATGTGACTGTTAATACCACACGCGTTGTGGGTTCGATTCACACTCGAAGAAATGAATCATTTAAAAAAATCATTTTCTCGCTCTGGTAGCTCGGACAAAGCGCATCGTTGGTTTTCGCACAATGCCTCGATGATAATGATTTCGGTGGAAAATGGGAAACAGAAGTATCTTAATAGGAAACATCGCAACACTAGGGTTCCCACTGCCTATAATAAAAAAGAAAAAATTAGAAAGATGTACCTTGTGATTGATGTGATGTAAAAATGTGCTGTGTGTGAGATCAGTCGTGGTAGTCGCAGAGGCACAAAGTGTGACTCCCAAATCGACTGGTTGTGGGTTCGATCCCCACTCGAGGACACGAAATATTTATATAAATTTATATTTTCATTTCTTCACTCTGGTGTCGAGGCAAAGCGCGGCGTAGAGTTCCGCCACTCAACACGCAATGCCTCCAGATTCCAGTGGAAAATGGGGAATGGAGTGTCTTAACACTAGGTTCCCTTTGGTTGCCCACCGTGCTGTGTGCGGGATACAGCGTGAAGCTTTAATTAATTTAATTTAATATACCTTGTGGCTTGTGTGGGCGCGGAACCATTGGTCCTGACGGTGGGGTGGAGTGGCGGAGCACACACTTGGTTGTTGGCCTCTGCTAGAAGCTCTTCATACTTGCGTAGTTGCGCTCTCAACTTTTTCAATTTATCACAACATTCATTTAACTGACCTATAAACAAATAAATTGTTAAATATATCATATATTTTTTACATTTCGTGATAGTTAAACTTATAAAGATAATCTTTATAATTAGGTTATATAAATAGTATATTCTGCAAAGAAATAAATTAACAAATAAACAAAGATATTATATAGAAAGGCTAGTATTATATGAGTTATCAAATTATTAATGTTATTAAGAAAAAAAAAACTATCTAAAGAAAACTAAGGAGAAACGCTGACACAATCAAACCTTCTACAGTCATTGGATCTCCTAGTGTGGGGTTTGTTTCGTATACACCTTTCATTTTCATCAGACCTTCCATTGCAGCTTGCTCTTGAAAAACCTGAAACGATGTATAGCATCAATAATATACTTTATCAACTATATTTTTATTATTAAAAGGAAAAATCTTATTTTTACTTAGCTCTGCCTATTAAATATTTAGTAGGCAGAGTGAAGTCTCTCTCTAATTCTTATCTAGTTTATTCCCCAGAGCAGTAATCGAATCCACAACCCGCTTATGTCTTTAAAGTAAGATAAGATAAGATGTTCCACTGCGCCTGCACCGATTCATATACATATATCACAGTAACTACCTGCTTGGTTAATTCTTGAACTTTCGCTTGCAGTTTCTTTTTCTTCTGATTAGGTGGCAAATCTGAATAATCCTCCTTTCCGTCCGTCGACATGTTGTTCTGTAATTTTGTAATATCCTGTAGTATACATATATTTATAATAATGTGGGGAACGGAGTGTCTTAACACTAGGTTCCCTCTGCCTACCCTGCTGTGTGCGGGATACAGCGTGAAGCTATAATCATTTAAAATATAAATAAGATTTTTTTAAAGCACACAAGAAAATATTATACAGTATATATTATATTCTTTTTTCTTTTTTATTTAAAAATATTTCTCACAATTATATTTAAATTCGTTTTACATTTAAAAAAATCACTAATAAATACATTATAATACTAAATTAAGCTCGCAAAGCACAAAGTTGATAAATAAAGTTAATAGTTAATAAGGTAGTTAGTAGTAGTTAAGAATAATGAAATAATTTATATACATGGAAGTTAGTAATATAAGAGTGTATTATATAAAAATGAATCGATTCTTACACACCATATTAATATATTATAGGAATTCCTCCTATTGTCCTAAACAGTAAGTTCTACACATCGAAAGTGCTGAACCAACATAATTAACTAATAGTGCTTTCAAATACCTATATTTTTATGAAAATAATATTTAAAATAAGTTTTCCCTCCTTCCATCAACATCCTGAACCACAATAAAGAATGCATTTTGTACAGACAGTATGAATTGGTATTACCCTAAATTGCTACAATATTTTAAAAACCTAAACATTTTAAAAATGTTTGTCTTTGAGTTGCAGTACGTTCACATTTTTTTAAGTTTTCTGAAATATTTTTTTTTATTAAATATCTAAAACATTTATTCTAGAAATATTAAAAATAATTAAATTAATTGATAATAATATTTACATCGCAGTTACACTCATGTGCACAGTAACCGTGAACAATAAACGAGAGGTGAGCTGTGTGTGCATACATTTATCCTTGTTAATTGAATTGATAATGAAAACAAAACATATTCATAAATGAAACTGCTTGTAATAAATAATATAACATAATTTTATTGTGAAATAAAAAAAAAGAATATAATCATATTAAAGTGAAGAATAAAAAAAATACTAAACTTATAAATAAGTTTCGTATCTCTTTAATAGGATTTTATTCTATATTTTATTTAACGTATAAAAATTTAATTGTCGCAGGTTTTGAACCCGCGCCTCTTGGCACAAACTAAACTCGTTTGGCTCATTAAACACATTGAATAAATTTACTTACATTTCATTTCTCAAATTTTAATGTAAACCATCTCTTCCGCATATCCAAAAAAAAGTAGTTTCATTTACAAAAAACTATACACTCATATATAATACAACAAAATGTGACAAAATGAGATGTTTATGCATCAAAAGAACGTCATCCAGTGGACCCGAATACCGACATCAATACCACACACAGACACACAAACTGACCTTGAAGGAGTTGCACGCTTCAACGATCTTCTGTTGCCAAAGCATTAGACGGCACAACGAGAAACGGAAGCAAAAAAATATATATATTAAATAAAGAAAAACAGTGAAATAATAAAATGGAAAACGCCAAAGATGGAAAATTAAAATTATGAAACGATAACGGTACAGAAAATAAGGAAAAAGTGTGCTTCATGTGATTTGAGATAATATTAAATTTATTGTGGATATGTACTTATTCACTGTATTTTCTTTTAAATTGACGTTTTTAGTATTGGAGTATTATTTTCGGAAGCTGTTTTAGCGTATCTATAGAATTTTTAAACTATTAGGTAAACTATTAGGTAAACACTACCTTCGGGTTGTGGGTTCAACGCCTGTTCGGAGTGATAAGTTATTACAAACACTGATGTTATTATAGGTTTAAGGAAAAATACCGCGTTGTGTTTCACATGTACATGTATGTTATTTATAATAATGAATTCTAGATTTTTCTTAGCATTAAAAAAGTCTTAAAATTATCATTTTATTATACATGAAATTTTGATAGACACCAAAAATAAACAAATCACAACAAAAAACTTCAAACAACAACTTTAATATTTTTAAATATATTATTATGAACAAGCACAAAATCCACACTTGAAAAAAAAAACCAATCGACATTATTCATTAATGACAATTAATGACATTATCCTTTTTTAAGAATTATTTTGAATGAAAAATTGTATGTGAAAGGAAATAAGCCACATCATGCATACAACTTACATCCACACTAACTTACTTTTGTCCGAGACGCCGCCGCATTATATGAACGAATGAACCCAAGTTAGGTAGGGATCGGGATAACAGATAAAAAAAATATTAGTATTCAAATTATAATCATACACAAATAAAATAAAATAAAAAACTTAAATAATAATAAATAATCATCTAAAATAAACCAAAATGTTCCCGCATGCATTATTATGTCAAGCTTAAGCTTATGACAGCCCCATTAGCCTTTATAAAAAAAAATTGTAAGACATACAACAAACATACATACATACCAACAATTCTAACATTCGAACTCTTAAATATAAAATGGTATATTTTAAAAGGTAAATGTGTACGGTTGCATTTTTATTAATAACATTTTAAAATGTTTTTTTTTCTTTTCGCATTTAGCTTATTAAGACATTACTATTACAAATCTATTGAATTTGAATTGAAAATTCGCTATAAAAACCATACAAACCATAGATAGATTGGTATCACAACTATATATATTGTACTATTTCTTTACTTATATTTATTTGAATATTAAATAACATTGAATATATTGGAGATTGAAAAAGTATATTAATATCCAATTTTATATTCACTTAAATTTGACTCATTACTTAATGAAAAGAAACCCAATTGCTAAAATGACCTAACTTTTCAATACAATATAAATAAGGAAAAGTTTAATGGTTAGACACATTACCATCGCTAATTGGACTATAATAGTCTAAAGTATGACAAAGTTTAATTGTTTACTTATCTACTAAAAAGATTTCCTCATTTTGTGTTTACGCACTTTTAGTTTGATATTCAATATTAAATAAATAATTCGATTATTATTTCCTAAGTAAATCTATATAATATTTAAAATCTTTTTATAATTCTAGAATCTTTTATGTGTCGCACATTCAAAACAAGTGATCTAACTCATAAATCTATTATTATTTCAAATTGTTTGGCCATACACGAATCAGTGCTGATACCTTCCTCAAGTATGATGACTTGATGACAGTGTGGAAGGCACAAGAGGTATACAGAGATCATAGCATCCGACATCTCTGGCTACCACACCAGAGATAAAAATGGTCATTTCTAACTAAGTAAGCACTTATTCCTTCAAGTTTTATTTAAAATTGTGAGCTAGGTCACTATTTTCTGAGTACCGGATCTCACCTTATTGGAGCTGAATATGGAGAGCAGGCCGCCCCGCTTCTTGACGCGGTTGCCGGAGACGGTGCCGCGCGCCGCCGTGAGGTGGTTGTGCGCGTGGTGCGGCGCCGCGTCCGTCGCGTCCGCGCCCGTCGCCGCCTCGTAGCGGAAGTCCTCGGGCGGCACGAACCCCGACTTGTACCTCTCTATCACTAGGAGTGTGTCCTGGAATTATAATAAGAGATTCTTGGTCAAAGTGCGACGTTATATTACGTTCAAATTCGTAGAGAAACTGTCACATATGATATAATCGGCTTCACGCTGTATCCCCCACACAGCAGGGTAGGCAGAGGAAACCTGGTGTTAAGACATTCCGTTCTCTACTTTCTGCCGAATTCTGGAGGCATTGCGTGTTGAGTGGCAGAACTCAACGCCGCGCTTTACCTCGACACCAGAGCGAAGAAATGGAAATATAAATTTAAGTAAATATTTTATCTCCTCGAGTGGGGATCGAACCCACAACCGGTCGATTTACAGTCACACTTTGTGCCTGTAAAGTACTGGCCTCAATCGGTCACATTTCATATACTTACACTTTACACTCTTTACGTACGCATTAAAATAAACTAATAGATTAGTTGAAAATATAACGACTAAATATTTCACCGTATAGTATGAGAGGGAGTTTAACCCTATCATCATCATCATGTCAAAAATCAACAATTATTGCGCGAAAGTGCCCCATTACAACCCTCCGTGAGATGTATTGCCCCTTAACCTCTTCAATTACGCTGTTTTACAAAGGTTGAAGTTAAAGTTCCCACTTTATAGTCAACTATAGTGTTTAAAAATAGACGTAAAATTATTTATATTGGTAATAAAATATTTAATGATCAAAGAAAATGATTTTAATGAACGATTGACTTTAATGAGATTATAATAAAGGGGCCGTTCAAGTATTACGTAAGCACTGCAGGGGGGCGGGGGGGTCTTGAGTTTGCTTATTTTTGATGACATGGGGGGTGGGGGGTCTAGCTAGTAATTACGTAAGCAGAAGTTATTTATTTTTTCATATATATTATGGCTATATTTGGTAGACGTAGGTATGGTAGACGATATAACTATTAGTTTTATAATATAATATATAAGTTTATTATACCTATTTAGCGGGAATGGACCATTATAAAGAGTCTAAATTTCAAATTTTATAAAAATCTGTGGCGATTTAAAGATTTTTCCATACAAACTTTCAACCTCTTATTTGCACCCTTACGGGTTGAATTAAAATAAACCACGAAACACGTGTTCAATGAAATATTTTTAAGAGTCTGAATTTAAAGTTTTATAAAAATCGGTGTTGATTTCAATTTTTTTCCATACAAACTTGAAACCCCTATTTCATTCCTTTAGGGTTAAAATTTTTCAAATTCCCTTCTTAGTGGATTTCCAGAATTCGCAAATATAAATCTGTCCAAATTTCACGTTTCTACTATCAGCGGTTACGGATATGCGTGCGTCTTACCTCAGTCAGTGGGAACATGTCCTTTTATATATGTAGATACAAAAAAAATATCAATAAAAAAAATATATGCCAATGTTTACGTAAGCATTGGGGGAGGGGGTAAGAGGATTGCTTATTTTTGATGACATAGGGGGCGGGGGGGTCAATAATTGCAAAAAAACTGCTTACGTAATACTTGAACGGTCCCAAAGGTTCTGATTGAAACGTGTTCGAACAATAGTTACAGGTTCGTGTCCCACGCAATGTAATGCCTATGTTTAATATAAATTTATTTCCTGTTGATGTTGGAAGAGTATATTTATGAGTACAAACAAACTTTATAAAATAATTCATCCTAGCTGATTATAAAATAACTTTACAATTAAATAAGCCACTGCTACTTTATTTCTATCATTTTATATATGTATTCCCCCGAATGGGAATCGAATTCATAACTAATGAGAAATACATTAAGTTCTCACCTCTTTTTCATTAATACTCTTTGCCGCTTGTTCCATTCCGTTAAGGCACTGCGTGATTATTGGGAACACCTTTCTCTCGACATCTACTGAACTCAACATAAAGTTCTTTACATTTTTTATTCTTTTTTCATCTAGATCCTGCAAGAATGGAAGAAGAATATATTAACAACATAAATTTAAAAATAAATTCACATAACGTATAAAGTAGACGATTATATTGTTGAAATACATTTTTTTATTTCTTTTTAATTTAACATGGTTACCCCACAATCGACCCAGTTGGCTCCCTGCCAGAGTACACGTCGTAGGCGCCGTACTCCAGAGACATTTCACAGAATCGTGTCAAAGTTTAAATTGCTTCCTATTATTAAACATAGTTGTGTAATCTTATGGCTGGAGCCAAATAGACCATGCTATGAAATGAATTGTTTTCTATATATTTTTTTGTATTTTTAACTTTGTGGAAAGCTGATTCATACTTGGAATTTATGCAATATTTATTCACATAGTAAACAATTTCCAAAATGAAAGTTGATATAATTAAAATTATATATTATAAGCCAGTCGTGGCGCAGAGGCACAAAGTGTGACCGTAAAACCGACTGGTTGTGGGTTCGATCCCCACTCGAGGAGATGAAATATTTACTTAAATTTATATTTCCATTTCTTAGCTCTGGTGTCGAGATAAAGCGCGGCGTTGAGTCCTGCCATTCAACGGAACGGAGTGTCTTAAAACTAGGTTCCCTCTGCCTACCCTGTTGTGTGCGGGATACAGCGTGAAGCTAATTTTTTTTTATATATTTTATAGTATAACTTAACAACTACCAATTGTAATCTAGAAATAAATATAGCACATTCGTATATAAAATTATATATATCCATCGGCTTATCAAATTATTTCCACAATATTATTTAGTTTCGCTTTCATATGAAAGCAATGGAATTGGAACCCATCATAATATGCAATGGAATGGGAGCCCATCACAATATAGATGGGTATGTTCGTATTTCATTTCGCAGTGCTTACACAAGACCCTTGCATAACAATTTAAAAAGCGTCACAACGGTTGACTGCTCGTGGGCAGATAATTGCAAGCCCAACTATATTTGTACCAGCCTTGACCTCGTACAAACAAACTAAATATAAATTCGATAGTAAATTGGAGCATCAGCTGCTACTGATCTTAAGATATATAATATAACAATAAACAGCTTCACGCTGTGTCCCGCACACAGCAGGGTAGGCAGAGGGAACCTAATGTTAAGACACTCCATTCCCCACTTTCTGCCGAATTCTAGAGACATTGCGTGTTGAGTGGCAGAACTCAACGCCGCGCTTTGCCTCCATACCAGAGCGAAGAAATGGAAATATAAATTTAACTAATATTTCATCTCCTCGAATGGGGATCGAACCCACAACCAGTCGGTTTTACAGTCACACTTTGTGCCACTGCGCCACGACTGGCCTCAATAATATAACAATACTTGATAGTTTTCATGTTTGATTTAAAGAAATAAACAGCCTACAAATCAACGTTATAGATTCAAATTTTACATTTCATGTCTGAAGAAAGGTTCAATAACCTTAACAAAGCAATTGATTTTATTCATACATAAAAAATGATAAAATAACGTTTTTTTTTGTAAATACAAGAAAAATACATATAGATGTTTAAGCTAAAATAACTTTTTAAAAATACTTACATTACATACATTTAAAACAAAAAAAAATCACAATTTAACTAAAAAAAAGTCCCAACAACAAATAAAATGAACAAAATTCATAATTAATGACTTAATGACTAAATGACTAATACAACAGATAGACAGATCACCTGTAACTGTTTGAATACGTGCGGCAGCCTCTGCTCGTAGTGCTGTCTTTGCGCTTCATTTGTTTTCCTGAGTTGGTCCATGTACTCCTGTTTCGCGTCCTCGCACGCCTGGCTCCGCAGTTTCATGTTTGTTTTCTGTTTCTCCACTTCCGCCCGACTAGAATACATATGGAAA
The DNA here is from genome assembly GCA_018249695.1 of Heliconius erato demophoon. Lineage (NCBI taxonomy): Eukaryota > Metazoa > Arthropoda > Insecta > Lepidoptera > Nymphalidae > Heliconius > Heliconius erato. Next base: position 13,199 of record DWQW01009112.1, read on the forward strand.
ACATGAAAAAAAAAATAATACGAACTCAGTGCCTTTGTCTACGCAAACG
>DWQW01009113.1:0-13245 GCA_018249695.1 Heliconius erato demophoon
ATAAATCACAATACCAACTTTTAGTTGAGGAAATTATTTAAATAAGGAACATACAACTAATTATTACACGCGATACACAAGTGTTACACACCTTAAGAAGAAAATACACCAATGGTTCAGTCATAAAATACATATATAGTAGTAATAGCATAGTAGGTGGTGCACATATTCTCAAACACATGGATATGCCTGCAACATCACAGTACAATATTTTTTAGCTTAACGCTGTAGAAAGTTTGCTTATAGAAAGGTAGACAGAACCTTGTGTCAAAACACTCTTCATAATATTACACTTTTCTAAATATTGCGTGTATAGTGTCGAAACTTAAACGCCACACTTGGCTTGTTTGACCAAAGTGATGAAATTAAAATAATTCCTTCTCAAATGAGAATCGAAGCCCCAACCGTGGCGTTAACAGTCAGACGCTGTGCCTCTGCATTATGATAACCTAAACATATAATATTATTTTTAATAAATCTTTTTTACTGACGATTCATTATTTGTAAAGAAAACGAACATGTTACTATTGTTAGGTGTTACTACTGATGTCACTGAGGCATATCCATGTGTAGATAGCCACACCCTACTGTATTCTGTTGGTATTGGAATAAGGATTTGAATTTTGATAACGAATAAAGGTCGCGTCTACAGTCAGATGCAGTGCCGCTGCGCCACGACGACCTCAAACTTTAATAGTGCTATTTGATAATTATAATGACGTCCGCACAGAAAGATGTAATTCCTTATAATATATTATGTAATAATTATTGACGAGTATATTGTTTAAATCTAAGATTAAACAAAGCCACAAATTTTATAGTAAATTTTATATATAATCACAAAGCTTACTACACACTAACCCTTTACATTATAGAATCTGAATTTATGATTATTTAACTTACGATATGGGAAATAACAAACACCAAATACGTTTTGTTATACACCACAAATATATATATATATATATAAAAAAAATGAATAGAATTCTGAATAAAATTTCTCAGATCACATACAATATATTGCGTCAAAAGACATGTTTAATAACAAATGTCTTTACGAAAACATTATTAACGCAGCTTCTAAAAGAAGATGAATCGATGAAATTATTATAAACTTATTATATAAATATAAATGTTTTTGGCGACTATTATTTTGTCCTATTTAAAAATACATTCACGATGATTGAATAAATTTTCTTATGTGTCTTATTTAGATCCATTAAGTCGAGATCGTAACTTGAAAATCTATAAAGCCTCATTAGCATTACAGCTTTAAAAGGAGCATGTATTAGTAAAAAGTTTTATTTTTTTTTATTTTTGTTTCATTATTAATATTACTTACTCATAAGAAGTCTTCGTAAACAATTTAATGTAAACAACGGACAAAAATATATGCTATGATATTGGTCAGATTGGACAAAAGAAAAAAACCAACAATTTAAGCAAACAAGACAAAGTATCTTGTATTTTATTGATTATGCCATACCTTTTCATTTCAGTTATAGAATAAAAATCTTACTTTCAAAAAGATTTCAATTTCTAATATCTATTTAATATCTATTGCAAATAATTGCTTGGCTGATGATATAAAAAGCAATGTTTCTTTTATAACTTAAGATTTTTTTTGATATATTTTAATGCTGTATTTATTTTTTTACGACAACACTAATTATAACAATTATTTATAAAATATATAATACACTTAAGCCAGTCAGAGGCCTACATAGTACAGCTTTGATATAGACAGTTCCTATATGCAAGCATTATAAATGGATTGTAGCAAACTTGTTGTTGTAATAGAGTTGATAATAAACACAAAAAACGTGCGTAATAGCGAAGTATGACTGTATTTTTAGAGTAACTAACCCAATAATTAAATTAAAGTCTGTAATATAGTCCCTATATCAATTAAGATGAAATCCTCGCTCGTTGGTAGCAGCCAACAATCGTTCGCGAAGCACTTCTTTACAAGAATACTCTGGAAGTTTTAGATAGTGTACACATGTGTTCACTGAGGGATACGAACCATCCCCTGCATCCACCTGTAAATATAAAAATATGGAATTATTTATTTATGGAAAGAGGCAAGTAAATCAAATAATAGTAAATATACCTAGCCTACTGTTTTATCGAAACACAAATAAAAAAATAAAATAAATAAATCAACTTTACGCTGTATCCCGCACACAGCAGGGTAGTCAGAGGGAACCTAGTCTTAAGACACTCCGTTCCCCGCTTTCCACCGAATTCTGGAGGCATTGCGTGATGAGTGGCGGAACTGAACGCCGCGCCTTACGTCGATACCAGAACGAAGAAATGAAAATATAAATTTAAATAAAAACACACTACAAAATAACACATTTTTGAGCATTATTGATAATTGTTTCACTTGTTATATAAGATAATGACATGACATGCGTGTACATTTACTTTACTATTCATTTATTGTTAAATATAAGTATAAAGAATAACAATAAAATATAAATAAACATTATAATTAACGCCAACATGGCATTCGAGCATCATTCGTGAATGCCTACTTTGGGGAATGTTTATTGAAACTCATATTCACTTCTTCTGGTCTGGAAGAGATAGGTAGGTAAGGTCTACCTTGTTACTCGTGAAGCATAAAATAACCCATAAAACGCTTCATTTACCCTGGTCACCCTGGTAAAGATATCAGCGGATTCAGCCTTATGCGTTATTACATATAATTTCGTCGGCTTAAGAATGAAAACCTATTAAGCAAATTCTCAGGAGAGAAATAAAATGATATAGAATTATATCTATAGAATATATTTATGTATTTATTTTTTTTATTTTTATACAAGTTAATATAATTATGAGTACCATAATAAAAACCATAAATTATTCTCTTATTTTTTAATAATAATTTTTAAATACAAACTTGACATATAAAATCACTTGAGACTTGAGACATATACTATAAAAATAGACTACTATAATAAATTATAGAACACAGGTATTGCGTACATTTTACTTTAAAATGTGGCCAGATTATATCCGCTATTTTTACTATCGGGTCAACCGGTCATCACCAGTTTATAAAATAATAGTTTCTAGAAATTTTCATCACTTTTTTGTGATTCTGTTGATACTTTTGTTGATTTTAGTAAGTGTAAAGTTGTTTTCTGATTATTTTGTTTTTGTTATATCGACTTTTTCATATTTAAAAGGATTAGTAAGCATGGACCAAACTAAATGGAAATAATTAAAAAAAATAGAAGTTTTAGAAACAGTATTTCTTTGTTTACATTTTGTCCCATGACTTAACGAATAGTGTATTGAGACACTGCTCCAAATTTCTGCCCGAATTCAAAGCATACCCCGTGTTCATGATATGGGAATATTATATTGTGTTATCCGATCTGGCATTTGGATTTATTATTTTTTTTATTCAATCCGATATATGACCTTATAACGTATTTACAATACATACCTTTCTAACAACTGTGAGCCTCGGGTGCAAATTGGCGAGTCCGCCGGGCGGCAAGCTGCTGCAACCAGTCGCAAACTGCAGGAACGCCTTACGCTCGCGCCACGACATCTCTACCAGCACTTCCACCAGACGGAGGAACCCGGGACTATTGAACAAAATTTGTTTATTTATTTGTATATTACCTGCAACCTGCATATAGTAAAATGGGCAGAAAGAACTTAGTGTTAAGACTCTCTCCACTTTCTGGCGAATTTTGGAGGCATTGCGTGTTGAGTGGCAGAACTCAACGCCGCGCTTTGCCTCGCCACCAGAGCGATGAAATGGAAATATAAATTGAAGTAAATATTTCATTCTCGTATAGGGATCGAACCCACGACCAGTCGGTTTTACAGTCATACTTTGTGCTCCTGCGCCACGTCTGGCCTCAATATAATATAATACATTAAAATATAATATGTTAAGTATTAAAATATAATATATCACATATCTTCCAGACAAACTATAGTTGTATTAAGGTGTATAGTGCATTAAATAGGATACTTATATACTTATAATTATACAATATATTAAATGTATAATAAATAAATACAATATATACGTACACACCTATATAGATGAATGTAATGTTAATTACCTGTCGCGCGTGTAGCCCAGCTTGGGCTCGGTGTACTGCAGCAGGTGGTCGCGCGTCCAGGCGGGCCCGCGCTCGCCGCACAGCAGCAGGCGCAGCTCGGCGGGCGAGAAGGCGCGCAGGCGGCGCGGCGGGAACACGGCCGCGAACCCGCGCCGGAACGCCAGCGCCTGCCGCGCCACGCCCGCAGCCACCATCCAGCGCGCGCTGCTCTCCGCGTACGCGCGCGCGAGACCCGCGCTCACCTGCAACGGTAACACAGAGTCATTATTCAAAAATATATTTACGAAATCATTTTCACTTTTCAATAGGATAAGTAAAAAAATATAAGCCTAAATAATCAAAATAAGCCGAAAAAAAATAATAAATAGACATAAATAAGTAATTTTTAATATAAAAAAAAAAATACTAAACTAATTTATATTAACAATCAATAAGTAAACGTTATCGAAGGAAGATATTAATAAAAAACAAAAGAAAACCAGCTATATTAATAAAATTTGCAACGTAAATATTTTAAAGTATTAATAATAAAAGTAAAGGCGTAGGGTCACAAAGTTTGACTGTAAACGCGACTGGTTGTGAGTTCGATCCCTACTCGAGGAAGTAAAATATTTATTTAAATTTATATTTTCATTTTTTAACTCTGGTGTCCAGGCAAAGCGTGGCGTTGAGATCCGCCACCCAATACGCAATGCCTCCAGATTAAAGCGAAAATTAGGCAACGCAATGTCTTAACAATAGGTTACCTCTGCCTACCCTGCTGAGTGCAGGATGCGTGGGAGAAATAATAAAAAAAATACAAAAATACCTCAATATGTTCACCGCCGTCGCACAATGGATACACAGCGACCTCAGGGGCGGCATTAGAGGCCACGTGAGTCATAGTAAGTGCTAGTTCTTCGAATGTAGCGCCATCTATGGTGAGTCGGGCTATCGCTTGTTCACGCTCCTCTTCCGATAGAGACATATCACGTTGTATAGCTTCGTATTTTTCTGCAACTTCTAGTACATTGGACAAGAATCTGAAAAAAATATATATTATATATAACAATAACATTAAACAACCTAACGATTTTCATAACGCAACTAAAGTAAGTTATATAAAGCATACATTATACCATTATTTTTAAACGTCTTGGACTTTACCTTTGAAGTGGATTAGAACTATTTTAGATATTTTTTAATTCACCAAGTGCAAAATTACTTAAACCTTTATAATGTAATCTGCCCTTATGAATATCTTTTAAAGAACATACCTGTGCCTTATAGGATCAATTTCCTCTAAATCTTGATTGACTAATTCATCTCCACACATTATACGCAAAAATGGGTCCGACAGAGGCAGGTCAACTAGTCGTCCGTCTTGAAGAACCTACGCATAGAATAAAACAAAATAAATTTATGCATATTATATTGTAAATTTTTTAATTAAATGCGATAATCTCAATAAATACTGTTTCGAATAGCTTTTTTTGGTTTTGGATAGTTAATCTTTTTAATGAAAGGATAAATAGAAGTAAAAAATCGAAGAAAAAATATTACATCGCTTTAATTACCTTAATGAATAAAACCACTCACTGTGCCTGTCGTCAGTCACATCGGGCACTATCACATATAATTGTTGAAATTCTTTATTTTTAGTTTAATTAGATTATTTGTTTAAATAGTAATATGTCATGTTTCATACATAACTGTTAGTTATTTTTAGTCGTTGGTAAAAGAATAGAATATTAATTAATGATCATATCCGTAATATTTAGATTCAATAGTTTGTATGCATCTAATTTAGATAATAACTCTTACCTTAGCTAAAAATACTCCTAGGAACCAGAAATATTTGCAAACTTTATCACAGATAGCAGAGTCTTGTGGTAGTGGTGCGGGGAACAGACCACCAGCACGCGTCACGTAGTAACCCTGAGGTTTTTCTGTATAGTACAAAAATAGAGAATTTTATTATATATTTTAGAAAACGTATAAAATAAATTTTACGCAGCGAGACTCGAACCTACTCCTCTTAGGTTTCCAAATTGTTTTCTATATGTCATATGCTGCAATATTAAAATAACGAGTAGTTAGTAGGTACCGTCGGGCAGCGTGAGCGGCAGCGGCGCCAGGTCGCGGTCGGCGGGCGCGGGCGCGGCGTCGCCGAGCCACATGGCGAGGTCGGCGCGCTGCAGCTCGGCCGCCACGAGCGCGTAGAACTCCAGCGTGGGCCCGAGCCCCGTGCCCTCCTCGCCCGCGAACTCCACCTCCAGCACCGACTTGCGGCTCGCGTGCACCTGCATCACCTACGCGGACAGACAACATTTAAACGGTGTGGGCAAATATCATTACATTTCAATCGTTTTTCAAAATGTAATAAAATTAAGCTGAAAAACATAGTTTTGATAAAAAATATAATAAGTAATAAATAATAATAAACTGTTACCTGCATAGCGGATCGTAACAAATTTGGATTTCGAGGTACTCGCACTCGTTCATGCCTTAAGCGTCCCATACGGAATTCCGTTGCCTCCAACTCGGCCCTCCTTGGGGAGACTGTATTACCAGTTCTAATAAACAAATAATAACCGTGAAAAGTAAATAATAAATACAAAATATGCACAAACATGCATAACATGAACAACATCACAAAACGTAATTAGTATATATTATATACTATTCTTCTTCTTCTATTCTATTCTATTCTTGTTATTAACATATATTAGATATGAAAAATAACAAATGTCTACACTCTCAAATTGTTTGTTTTCATTCTCAAGATTAGCCAATTATCTAGACTAACAGCGACACAGCTACTGAATGTAAACTTGACGTTTATAGGTTCGATTCGCACTTGGAAATAACTAATTATAACGCCTATACCAACGAGATATTTATATATTTTCCTTATAATGTATATTTAGTTATTATCTTCACCTCTGTCTATCAAGTGCACGATCACGTTGTGCTTGCAACCACACAATAGTGCGCGACGTTCCAAAAGCTGTGCACGCAAAGAACATCTGTCTTGTTTCTAGCGGGAAGAGGAATGGACACCAGTCGTTCAGTTGCTGACACCTAAGATAACAATATTTCATTAAAACATAGTTGAAAATTAAAACTTTCATATAATATTTAATATTTAATTACAGCTTTATACAAGATTCTTTAAATTAAATAATTAACTTACTAATATGTGTATGGTAAGAATAAATTGAATAGAAAAAAAAAAAATTATCAGCTTCACGCTATCTATCTATCTATAGGGAATCTAGTGTTAAGATACTCCGTTGCCCACTTTATGCCGAATTCTGGAGGCATTGCGTGTTGAGTGCCAGAACTCAACACCACGCTTTGCCTCGACACCAGAGCGAAGAAATGGAAATATAAATTTAAGTAAATATTTCATGTTCTCGAGTGGGGATCGAACCCACAACCAGTCAGTTTTACAGTCATACTTTGTGTCCCTGCGCTACGACTGGCTACTTAATTATTTCAATACATCAATAATATTCTAGTGATTACTAGTACCGCATTAAACAAAAAATAATATAATAATCACTTAAACATTATTAATTTATGATGTGTATAAAAATTATAAATATCGTAACTACAAAGTCAACTTTTACCAGCATTGGCGCACATACATGTAAGAAAGTTTTTGGCACAGTGGGATAGCGACTAACTCTACACTCTAGTAAGATAAAGCGTGTTGAGTTCCACTAATGAAATCGCTGTCTTGGATTCAAATAGAGACGACGTCGACGTGCCGTGTGAATCCGGGCCTAGAATAGGATCATCCTGGTACTGGTGGTGTCGTAAGAGGCGACTAAATTACGTGTGGTAGAGTTCCGTCGCCAGCAATGGTAACACGCGTGGGCAGACTTGACCGGATCATTACCACCCCCGGCATTTAAAACCGGCGTTAAGTAATGGCTTTATGCCGGCTCCGGCGCCCAAACCAACGCGGGCAGGCGGCGCAGGGCGCGCACGCAGCAGCTCACCATGGCGCCCGCCGCGCCGTCCTCTTTAATAGACACAGGGTACCAACCAGTGAGGAGTGGCCGCTGCGGCCAAGGTGAGCGGGTCCTGCAGCTGATGGTGCAGCTTGTTGGTGAGCTTGGTGGAGAGGAAGGCGCTGGCAGGCAGGCCGGGCGCGGCCGCGCGCAGGCGGCGCAGGGCGCGCACGCAGCAGCTCACCATGGCGCCCGCCGCGCCGTCCGCGCCCCACACGCCGCCGTCCTCTTTAATGACAATATTAAACATGTTTTAAAACATTACAAAATACACAGATTTGTCTATACAACTCGAGCTACAGTGGTTACCAGAGATGGTTAAAGCAATTCAGTTATACCAATGGAAGTCATACTAATTACATTACATATTTGTATCAAGCAACTTGATCTTCAAGGTTACAGATAAAGACAGTCTACTCTTAAATTGAACTTACAAGCACATACAAATAAGTGTTATCACAATAACTATGTGTTTGTCATTTGTCACTCAATAAACTTCACAACAAAAAATAATACAATTTATAATCGCCTTTGAAATGGAAACGAGTTTACCTCAAATCGACATTAGATAATTATGATTTGATTTCTAGTCTTTTTGTCTGTTCTTAGAAGAACAGACATCCAGTTTCATCCAGAAATTCAATGGAATAAAAATATGCAAAAATAAGTTTTGTCTGAAAATATTACCTTTGACGCTTTGTTTGATGATTTAATAGATTTTTTTAAATTTCTTCAATGAAGAATGTTTTCGTTTACAAGCAATATGTATAAAAGACTTATAGGTAGGTAATTTTGCTCTTATGATATTAAAAACAATACAATTTAGTGTAAATTTACACTAAATTGTATTGTTTACATCAATGTCATTACCTGAATTTACAAACAAATATCTATATGTCGGTGAGTCCTGTTTTACAGTAGTTGTGCTAAACAAAATAATGGACCCAGCAATGGGAGTATTATAAAATTAATAAAACATTAAAAGATTAGACTGTAGTAGGTATATTCAAATAGTTAAAGAGCTGTTGAAATAAGTTAAAATGTAGTTTGATGGATTTAAAAAAATATATTTGATAACAACGTATATTAAATTGTAAAACAGCTAAAACAAATAGAAAAAAGTCAATAGCCGTAATTAAACTAAAATGTCGAAAGTGAAAAAATGAGATGATGCTTAATCATAAGCTGAAAAGGAAATTGAGTAATTTAGAGGTAATACTAGAGACGATGTCAGGAAAAGAAACCAATAATCACATATTTTAATAACACACGATAGCCAGCAGAAGAGCGGTTATCGCAAATTGCGATAACATAAGAGTATAAAAAACTAAGTTTACTCACCAGGATCACCAGGCTCGTCGTCTTCACTGTCACTAGATAATGCGAAGATATCCGCGCCCTCAATTTCTTTATAAGTTAAACTGCAAGAGAATTATTTTTATTAATATTTTAATACCTAACTTCTAAAGTACAATAAAAATTGTTTGTTATATTAACTAATCTATTATGCCTATTATTTTATCTTTGACCTAAAACCAATATTCGCAATGTTTTAAATTTAAATACACTTACGTATATGTCATATCCCTATGAGTATCATGTGTGGGTAATCGAGCATTAAGCGCCAACACTGCCCTATATATAGTCCAAGATGGCCGTTCCAATGGAAAAGTTACGCCTCCTGCACTCAACACTAAACGCAGTGACGGTAATTTAGTTGTTGGCGGAGGAGTATTTCCATTGGCTTCTGGAGCAAATCCACTGGTCGTCGCCTCCACAGTGTCTTCCACGTCGGATTCTTCATTAAGTGGTATATCGAGATCTATTTACAAAATGAAACATTATCTTGTGTGTATATTTTTTTAGCTTCACGCTGTATTCCGCATACAGCAGGATAGGCAGAGTGAATCTGGGAAACTAATGTTAAACCTCTCCGCGTCCCGTAAGATAATTCCTTTTCCCACTTTCCGCCAAATTCTTATGGCATTGCTTGTTGAGTGGTGGAACTCAACGCCGCGCTTTGCATTATTATTATTACAGGGAGGAAATTAAAACATACAATATTTTATTCCCTCGAGTGGGAATCGAACCAACAACCGTCGCGTTATAAGTCAATGTTTATTAGTAAATGTATACTAACCAACTGTTTGATTAAGATTAGTCCGACCAGGACGGGGGTCGAAGGCTGGTATTAGGGCTGAGAACTGTCGTTTGAGCACGAAGTCATCTTCCCAGGGCTTGCGGGGTCGTGTGCCGCCGCAGCCGGCGCTACGTACTGCCTCTAACGCTTCTTCCTCCATCAAAGAGAGGAGATTCCGCGATACCTGTTACGAAACATTTTTAACATTTTTAAAACGTTATTCGATAAAAAAAATATTTAAATGTTTAAAAAAATTAACAAAACGAGACTCGAACCCGCTCCTCTTAGAAATTGTGTAACCATTCTGGGTTGTTACCAGAAGGCGCAGGTTCAATTAAATGCTAGACTTTTATAGAACTTATGCATATTTTGACAGATTGTGGGTTCGATTCGCACTCGAGGAAATGAAATATTATATGTTTTCATTTTTGCTCTCTGGTGTCGAGGCACAGCGCAACGTTGAGTTCCGCTACTCAACACGTAATGCGTCCAGAATTCGGCTGAAAGTGGGAAGTGGAGTGTCTTGACAGTAGTCTCCCACTGCCTACTGTAATATATGCGGGATACTGAAAAAAAAATGTCTACACTTTGATATTCAGTTGTATCTAATTTTTATAGTAATAGACGACGGTGGCAAAAGGGCAATGTCTTAGTCAACTCTCCCTACTCATGTATGTAACCCGCATTTTTAAACACACTATACTACTACGGTATTATGGCTCCAAAACTATCTACTTATATATGATTCAATAAAAGTATAATTACTCACCACCTCCTGATAAGGTTCGTTCTCTTTATCACTATCTAAAGCATCGTCACCATCATCGTCATCTTCTAGTTCTGTAAGAAGTGCTGGAGCCCGGCATGATTCAAGGAAATCCTCTAATGACACCTGATAAATATTTACAATCGTTACTACCTCCCAAAGTGTATTAAATCTTTTAACTGTAAGCCATATCCCACAAGGAACCTTATATTAAAACACCTCACTCGTCACCCATTTTACGAGACATTGCGTGTTGAGTAGTGGAACTCAAGGTCGCGTTTTGGCTTTTACAAGAAGAAGGGAACGAAAAAAAATTAAAAAAATCCTTTCCCGTGTTAGAATCGAACCCACAACCGTCGCGTCCATAATGGTACATTGTCGGGCTGTAGGTAAGCACAATAGTTATGGATTCAGTCACCACTCGGGTGGAATGATTTTCATTTTCTTACTCTAACAAACAAAGCACAACGTTGAATTTCGTCACTCTGCACGCAAGCTTTCAAAAAAAGTGTGATATAACGGAGTATCTTATCACTACGTAAAAAACGGAGTATCTTATCACTACGTTCCCTCTGCTTACCCAGCTATATGTTGAGCACAGTGTGAATCTCTTTTTTTGTATAATAAAATGTTATTTATTACCTGTTCACTTTCACTGGTAGTGGATGATAAAGAAAGTGTTAGTGCGTTTTGAGCATTCGGCGCCAGTGAAGGGTAACTTTGCGCAGCTGACAACAATCCACCAGGGAAGTTACTGGAGAGCGCTAAACGCACCAAACTAAATACAAATTAAACATTAATTAATATAATATAATTTTTATTGTATATAAAAATATAAAATATATAAAAATGACTTTATTTAATTGTACATCAGAACAAACTTTAATATTAATTTTATCACAAATAACTTTCACTTATGCATATTATAACTAAAAGCAACCATGTTTTGGACTACTAATTACATACGAAAATAAGTCTTAACTTTTGTAAAATACGGTCATTTGTCACATGGTTAAATAATACTGGTCGTACCTAGGGAATAATCCTGTTGAATGATTAGATCGGGCCGCTCGCTGGGTGCCGGCTCCGCGCCCCACCCCCGCTCCCCGCCCTACTCCCAGTGACTCCAGAAGCCTAGCTGCTCCCTGTATATGACATATTTATAATAATGAATAAACAAAAAAAAACAATCATTGCAATAAAAGGAGTAAATTAAGAAATCTTTAATAGATAAAATATGTTCAATGTGAACTTAGACATTATTAATCAGCAGCCAAATAATATATTTGATACAATAAATTTTAAATTATACACATAAATATATAAAATTTTAAAACTTATGTATACTTTTAGTGAGAGATATTTTAGGGAATTTAATTAACAACTGTTGCGATTACAGTCTAAGGTCCTGCCGCAGCGCCACGACCACACAAACATTTTTAATTACAAATTATAAATGTATATTTTAGTAAATTTTAAAAAATTGTTATATTTTAGAATTACTTTACTAACTTGTTGTGTAAGGTCAGGTTCACTAGCACTCATAGCACCTGAAGATTGAGCGTCTTTTTTGTGCTCGCCGAATTGACTCTCGCCAGCCTCATTCTCTTCACACTGATGACAAAAGAAAATTTTATTTTTGAATTCGATTTATTAAGAATTACTTTTAAGCAAGTTACAATACAAAACAATTATACAAGGTAAATGCATAGCTGTACTAAAACTTTAAAAACGTTTTAAATGTATTGCACATCTATGCCACAGCTAATCTAATAAATACTTGGAAATTTAAAATCCAAAATCGAAAAACGATACACAACAAAAATAAAACAATAGTAAAAAAAAGTAGCCATTTTATACATAAATCGATTAGAAAACACACATTTATTTAAATTACAGATGTTAGGCAAGCCAGATCAATAATTCATATCGATAAAGCAGCGATTACACCCTACTATTTACAATGCACTACATCTTGTATACTAGGTGTAGGAATGTAGGACACCCTATTTGTATTTATCTTATCTAGCCTAGCTTAGTGTAATAAGAGCAGTGTAGTGTTATCGCCGCTTAACAGTAGGTAAAAGCAGCAAAGTAGGTAGTAGGTAGAAACAGGTTCGCTACAGCGCTTTATATAGTACCTGTATATGCAGCCTGTTTGCGTTATTGCGCAGCGTGTGCAGCAGCGAGGCGGGCAGCAGCTCGCTGGAGAGCAGCGCGTTGGCGCTGTTTCTCATGGCGTCG
>DWQW01009114.1:0-13244 GCA_018249695.1 Heliconius erato demophoon
TCACCCGCGCCCCTGTTACATATATTTCATACATTTTACACGTATTTACATAATTGTGGTATTGGTTTAAATTTTAAAGGGAACATCCTTTGTTACTCTCGAGTATTTAGTTATTGCGCGTTACCGCTATACTTATGTTAGCGCGCGGCTTTACATTATTTTTATATTTTACATGGATAAGGTCGTCGTGGTTTAGTGGGACAGCGTGTGGTTGGACCCATGATAGTTGTGGGTTCAAATTTTTATATGTAATATCATGAATTCAGGTAGGAAATGGAGGACAGAGTGTTAATACACTAGGTTCTCTATACTATTGCGAGATTAGCATTTCACCAAATGGGAATCGAGCTCACAACCCCCTCGTTTACAGTCCAAAGCTGCGCGTGTTACGACTGCCTCAATAATCATAATAGAATTACATAATTTAATAAACTAATATTAACTTCTATTTGTTACAGATCTACAAAGGCTTAGACATAGTGACAGCTAAAGCGTCTCAAGAAGAACGGAAATTGGTGCCACATTACTTATTGGATATTTTAGAACCACATCAAATGTTTACTGTCGTGGACTTTCGGAATAGGGCGTTGAAAATTGTATCCTTTTTTATATATTTACTGTATTTGATCATATAAAAGTACTTATAGTTTAAGTATTTCTATAAAAGTAGTCAACCGAGCGCCTAAAATGTGGGAACATTGGGAAGTGTCTTACTTTACGTTGACGTATGGGAACACCCCGCAAAAAGGCTAATGATTACGGAGTATAAAATATGTCATAGAAATATGTCAGATCAGTTTATTTTAGTCTTCCAGTTGAATATGGTAGTAGCTATACAAGATTCTATTTTATTCTGATTGATAAACTGTCTTCTTTCTGACTATTAAATAATTACCCATAAATATTTATCTTATTAAACAACATAAATTTTCGTAAAAATATAGAAAAATATCGAAAAAATCGTGGCATCCTCCACACAATGATTATTAAGCACGACTCCACCGAGGGGCACTACAAAGTAAACTGACACAAAGCAAAACAGTGGATAAAATCTCTATTTGATAGAAAAAGTCACGCTCCCGGCAACGTTAATATGTCAAACACGATCTAAAGCGGAGTGTACATTGTCGTGGGTCTGCTATGGTTCTTAACCGACTTCCGTAAGGAGGAGGTTATCATTTCGACTGCATTTTTAAAAATCAGCTTCACGCTGTATCCCGCACACAGCAGGGTAGGCAGAGGGAACCTAGTGTTAAGACACTCCGTTCTCCACTTTCTGCCGAATTCGGGAGGCATTGCGTGTTGAGTGGCAGAATTCAACGCCGCGCTTAACTTCGACACTAGAGCGAAGAAATGGAAATATAAATTTAAGTAAATATTTCATCTCCTCGAGTGGGGATCGAACCCACAACCATTCGGTTTTGCAGTCACACCTCGTGCCGCTGCGCCACGACTGGCCTCAATTTTATTTCATTTCACTCACTGCATTTTTATTTTATTTTTTATGTTTGTTGCCTCAGAACTTTTGACTGCAATATTTGTATTTGAAAGCTGGTGCTTCTCGTGTGGTCCCATTTTAATTTGGTCCATTTCTGACAATGCTATCTATGAGAAAATCAAAAAAGTCTTAAATTTGCATTGATTATGTGCGTGACAAATGTACGAATAACTTAATACCACACCAACAGATTTCGATGATTCTTTTTTTTATTGGAAACGATACTTATGAGTTTGGTTAGGTTCTGATTATGGAATTTGCTGGGAAAAGGGCCATATAGTGATCGTGGTTCTGTATAGTGATCTCTCTCTATGTTTTATTGTAGAATTATAAACAACATGAAAAAAATATATATGTATGTCTTCACACATCTTTCGCATGCAAACTAAGCTTTGCTTGCTTAAAGAAAGAGGTGGCATTTTAGTATTATAGGATTACCATGATTTTATTTTTCACTTTCTATCAATCATCACTATATCACTTTCATATATCACTTTCATTCAATCAATTATATGACAAATGTCATTATATGTATTTTGTATTAGGCGGCGAAACTCAACGCTGCATTATGTACATTTAAATAGAATTTCAATGAAAACGTTACTCTCAAGTACCTAAAAATCGAACGTACAACCATTCATGCAAGCTATATTCAGCTGCAACCTATCTAGATCACTATGGCTATCAAATCACAAAATGAAATTTATTCAACCAAAAAATAAGGCTTATATGAAGTCTGTCTTCGCCCCTCAGCAACCGTTGCTATAAGAAAGTGGAAGTTTAAATTTTGTATCGCGGTCAACAGGATTCTCAGAATACTTTCGATTTTGTTATAAATATTAAAGTATTCTAGTTATTAATTATAACTGGTTTGGTGGATAGACGAGGCTAGCTCAATATGTTTTACCTACACATGGAATATTTCTGCTATGTTCGTATGCTTTCATTTAATTGCATTTTATATACTTTAAATTAATGAGACTATATTGTAATTACACTCCGTACCCGTTAAGACACTCTCGTTCTCCTTTTTCCGCCGAATTCTGTAGACATTGCGTGTTAAGTGGAGAAACACAACGTCTCGCTTTGCCTAGGCGCCAGAGCGAGAAAATAAAAAATATTAAATATTTAATTTCCTCGAGTAGGAATCGAATCCACAATCTGCCGTATTTACAGCCGCCCGCGTATGCCCCTGCACCACGACGGACCTTAATACTTTTATTATATTAAGTTATATAGATGCAATAACCAAATCTTACTTTAATCATAAAATTCAATAAAATGCATGCAATTAGCACGTTCATTAACCACACACAAAAAAAAATTAAAATCCCATATTGAATATCACAGTGTAATCAGAACGTGATGGTTCGCAACCACAATTACCAAAATAGCCGTCTACCATGCAGGAAACCCAAATTATTTGTGTTGCCATTTTTTAATAATTGTATGCGTTAGGCTCTTATTAAATTAAATTTGTGGGCGGCTTAATAAAAAAAAACAGAAAAAATCGTTAATAATTTTTATCCGAATGAGGCCGTCGTGGCGCAGGGCCACAAGCATGCGACTGTAAATGCGACGAATGTGTTCGATTCTCACTCGTGGGAAAGTAATATTTAATATTATAATTTTATCACTCTGGTAACTTGGCGGTAATACCTCAAGAACTGCCAGGAAAGTGAGGAAAGAAAGTATCTTTATAGGAACGGAGTGTCTTAACACTACGTTCTTAAGTTCCATCTGCCTGAAGATATTGTGACTGTGACTGTGACTAAATGCAACGGTTGTGAGTTCGATCCCACTTGAGAGAATGAATTATTTTAATTTCTTCGATCTAACATCAAGACAAAGTGCGGCGTTGAGTTCCATCTTTCAACACGCAATTAACAGAGTTTCCTAACACTAAGTTATCCCTACATATAATTTAATATGCGGGATTCAGCATGAAGCAATAAAATACATATATAACTTAGCTATTTCGAACGTTATGGATTCAGTTACAAACAAGGTAATCTTTACTTTAAAATACCTATAGGTCAACGATTAGTTTTACAAAGTGATTCATAGCGTATTCCTTCTTCTTATATCTTATTCTTATTATCCTAGTCTTTGTAATAAAAAGAAATACCAGTGAAATCCCAGATTTGGGCATTTTGAAAAATTGGGCATTATAAAGTATTTGACAGTCGAATAATAAGGAATAATGGCATCAAATCAATTATGGTTCCCTAAGTAAACTGTCGTGAACGTTGTTTTTTTGCCACATACGACCCTCGACGACGATATAAATACTATAATAGATTAAATAGATGAGTCCCAACGTATTCGGCCACTGACAACTTAATCAGCTTAGTTTACCATAAAAATATTGCTTTATTTATAGATAATTTATAAATATTCTATAAATGAATGGAAAATTCGGAACAAAACTAGTTTTGACACAAAGTAGATGGTATCCATAATTCTACAATAAAATAATATCGTTATCTTAGTTCAATCTTTGATATTAATGAAGGAAATACCGAAACAAGTTTATTGAACTGTAATAATATATTGTATTTTGTACTGTTTAATAATATATGTGTTTACGCATCTCCTGTATTTGTAACGATTGTAGAAACAATTAAGTAGAGCTCAGCACTTTATCCATTTGAAAATTCCGTAGGTATTACGGAAACCATCTCATCAATCACTACCACGGCTCATGTGCTGTTTCAAATATCTAAAGTATACTATATAAGAACCACACCGACGACTAGATTCGTGTGGTACTCCAAATGCGTAAATTATATAAAATTGATAATTAGAATTTGAAGCCACTATTGTTACATTGACTTACTATTGTCCCTACTGCTGTTATAATTTGTTTGAATTTCCTTAAAAACGTGCCAGATTAATAATTTAATAGAACAAGGGAAAATGCCTATTGTTGTTGGTGGAACAAATTACTATATTGAATCGATTGTTTATAAAATACTCGTTGAAGACACCGAAGATGCTGACAATTTGCTCTGGGAAAAGAGCAAGCGAAAACGAGATTTTGAAAGTGATGAAAATCCTTCGAAGAAAGCTAATGTCGAAGCAGAAAGTAAAGATTTTGAAAGTATTGAACAAGGAGATATGACAGATGAGGGATTAAAATCTGACGCCACCATTGACAGTAGAAAAGATCAAATTAAAGAAGATGTAGAAAATGAAAGTAAATATACAAATGAAGAAATACACGCCAGACTGAAGGTAGTTGATCCTGAAATGGCTTCACGGCTTCATCCAAATAACAGACGTAAAGTTTTAAGGTAAGTTTTATTTTGTTATTAATATCGTGCTTGTGTTGTTATATTATAGACTAGCGACCTACTCGTGTTACTTCTCTCGCTCGAATTACATAATTATTTATTTACTAATCTGCTTTATTTTAATTTTATTTTTTAATAATAATATTAGTTTAAATTAATTAAAAAAAGAAATCGATTTTATTATAAATAGAGATTATTAACATAATCTTCGTAATAAAAGAGAAAAAATTGTATCCTCGTTTCTTAAATATTTTTAATGCACATTAAATAAGCGTTTACGTTGAGTATAACTTTTGCTGTTCGTACCCAAACTTTTGCCAAATAATTATAATTTTTATAACAATTTCTGTAAATATATATAGAATAATTTTTGATAACGCCACCTTCTAATTAGACGGGCGTTTAGAGAAAACCCAATCGAATTGGGTCATATAACTCACAAGCGACGAAAACATGTCAGGACTTGAAAAACATGAATTGAACCAGATTTATGAATGGTCTGCTCATTGAATGAATATTTTTGCGATGAACATAAAGGTGGGGAGCCTTTGTGCTTTCGCTGGTGCTATATCTTATTTTATAAGCGGGTTTTTCTTCATTCCCCTTCGTTTGGAAGCACTTAAAACGATATATTTGATATAAGTAGGTATAAGTTTGATTTTGAGGCTGTTGTGACACAGGGATACAAGCGTGCGACTGTAAACGGGGCGGTTGTGGGTTCGACTCCTACTCAGAGCAACGACATATATATATATATTTTTTTATTTCTCTACTCTGGTAACGAAGCAAGCGCGAAATTTCGGTGGAAAACAGGAAACGGAAAGAAGTGACTAGATTCTAACGGAGTGCCGGAATACTAGGTTTCCAGGTTCTCTTTCTCTACTACAGTTACTACGGGTACAGCGTGAAACTTAAAATATATATATATTCGAACCCACAGCCTGTCGCGCTTACAGTCATGCGCGCGCTTTGCCCCTGCACGACTGATCTCAAGAATTAATTTTATATACATACATAAATAATAGTATCTAATCATGTTGCTCTAATCTTTCACTTAAAACATTTATTTACTTGCACTTTGAACTGTAAATTGTTTTTGGGTTTTACACAAACGATTTGTGCAAGATCTTTAAAATAACTTAAAAGTTTTATCACAATATTTAGTAAAACATTAAATTTATTAATAATATCGTAACTGTTCCCAAAAGTTTCATCATCTAATATAATATTATAATAATAAACTAAAATGTGGATAAATTTTAATTTCTTACTGTAATATCATCATCGCATATAGCAGAGTAGGCATAGGGAAAGTGGTAACCTAGTGTTAAGACATTCCGTTCCCATTAAGACACTTCCGTTCTCCACTTTTCGTTGAATTCTGGAGGTATCGCGTATGGAGACAGCGCGCCTGCGCCACGACAGGCCTCAATATATCATTTTAATAATTTTTGCCATAATATTATTTAGAATACATTTTTTATATTCATTAATAAATAAAATGGATTCTAAGATATAAATCAGCAATATAATCAAGTATATTCAACAATAATATGTAGCAATATAATAATGTAAATTTTCTTATTGTTATGTTTTTAGCTTCGCAATATGGGATACATAGTGAATCTAAAAAAATATATTCCGCATGCAGCAGGGAAGGCAGAGGGAACCTAGTATTAAAACATGCCGTTCCCCACGCCGCTCAATTTTTGAGATATTGAATGTTTATTCGCGGATTTCAATCTCATGTCTTACCAGCAAGGAAAATGTATACAACATTTCCCCGATTGAGAAACAAACCCACGACAGATATAATTATTTTATTATATAAATATTTAATTTTATTATAACAATTTATGAATTGCAATTAGATATCAAAGGCTACTAGGACATACATAGGACAGGCCCGCTGACGTCACCAATGTTCATATGTTAAATTGAAGTGTCTGTCTGTGATTTCAAATTATATTGATATATGAAATAATTAAACGATTTTCTATTAAAATCTATATTTAATATATTGAATACTAAAAGAATTAACCAATACATTCTTAATATACTTACATTAAATAAATAGTTGTACAGTCGAACGCAATACGACTTTGGGTGTTGAGTGGCGAAACTTAACGCCGTGCTGTGTATTTTTACCAGATCGGAGCCACAACCGTCGCGTTTTTATAGTGTGACGCTATCCTACTCCGCCACGACGGCCTCTAACTTTCTTTCTTTCTTTTATAAAATATATGAAAAAAAAAGAACAAAAATTATTACAAAATAAAAGAATTTTTTATTAGGCGAATTTTATAGAAATAGTTCGTAAGAATATACACACGTACTATCTAGATAGGTATGTATGTATATGCTTAGTTATTGAGAGCCCTTGACCGTGTTTCATGCGTCTAAGAAGCGGATTCAAGTTCCTTTTCGTTCGATGTATTGACACACTTTAAAGTAGTCTTTATTAAGTTTAACAATAAATGAATTAGAATTTTAGTAATAATAAATGCAGTAAATTAATTAGGATACAGAATTAACATAAAGCAGATTGCGACTTCAAATCCTACTTGTAATTATATCTTTAAATCGTTTTCAAAACCGCGGCGCTGAGTTCCGCCACTTCAGAATTCGGCGGAAAGTGGGGCACAGAGTGTCTTAACACTAGGTTCCCTTTGCCTAACCTGCTGTGTGCGGGATACAGCGTAAATCTGTAATAAAAAAGTTTTCCTTAATCAAGTAAAGTGGGGCAAAGTCCAGTACCTACCTAATGGACTTCACAATAAAATTCATAATATTTATAAATTAACGAGAACATAGTGACTGCAACTACCTTCCTACCTGGAAAATAATCTAATAAGACTCTGGATCCCGATAACAAGGATGGGCAGAAGTAGTGTTAAGAATTTCAACTCTCCACTTTCCGCCCAATCGTGAGACATAGTATGTTGAGCGACGGAACTCAACGCCGCGCTTTGGTCATGATATCAATTTACCATTTCCCGTCTATTTTAATATATTCAGGTCAGAACGACTAACATTATCAACAATCAGCAACATCCGCGTCAAAAACACACGTTTTCCGCAATATTTCCATCAAACAACCATATAATGTATATAATAAAATATACATATTAATACATATTATTAATATATATAAAAGAATAATGCCGTAACATCGTAGAACTTGTTCACGTGATTTACATAAACACAAGAATTGAAGGCCGGTTGACATGATGACATAAAACTGGCGACCAGCCACCAAGACCTCCGTCTTCGTGACCAGTGGGCTTTTATATGACTTTGTATGGCATTTGTATGGGTGGCGGCGTCTCAGGTTATGCTGGTGGTATCAACTTCCGCGGGTCTCTGACCGCTTTGAAGGATTTCGTAGTTTGCCAGTGTGTACTGACCTTGGCTTTACTATCCGATTGTAGGGTGGCCATGCTGGTTGTTATTTTGTGAATTTTGCTTTTTTTTATTGCTGTTGTATAAATTATTGGTTTTGATGTAAATTTTTATACTACAGCTTATAATGAAATGTCCGGAACTTTGTTTGCGTTCTCGTTCATAGGAATTTGAAGAACTCTTTTCATAATACTCCCCTACATTCTCTAACTTTAGGTAGGTTAGGGAGAACGACTTTCAACTTTCTAAATCCAATAGTGTCGTCTGTTCATTGTCTTAATAACATATAAGTAAATTAACATTTTTTTGTATTATTTAGAAAACGCTATATTATTTATAAAATTGATAGTACAATAAATTAAGCCAGTTATATTGAGACCCACCTTCTCCTTGAAGTAAACACGTCGTTCTACCGAAAAATACGTTCTATAAGCAAGCCCAAAAGGTATTTACGTAAAATGCTAAAACAATATATTCGTCTTCTAAACAAATAATCAATAACAATTTCTCCTCTTTCCATTTTCCATTAAAATCTCATAAAATCTCAAAATTAATGCTAATTAAATTAAACTGTAGTATCATGGCAACAGTACTTGATATCGCAAACGCGGCCCCTTCGATAAACCCGAATTATTTATCGTATTAATACAACACAAGCACAAACCTTGTATGTGTGCGTACGTTA
The DNA here is from genome assembly GCA_018249695.1 of Heliconius erato demophoon. Taxonomy (NCBI): domain Eukaryota; kingdom Metazoa; phylum Arthropoda; class Insecta; order Lepidoptera; family Nymphalidae; genus Heliconius; species Heliconius erato. The sequence continues at coordinate 8,882 of DWQW01009114.1, forward strand.
CGTGCAAATACTCATCGACAAGTTTTTCCGTTGCCACTACTATATGTAGGTACTACTTCAATACCATCGAGCTGAGTTTTTTTTTTTTGTTTTAAAATGATCGCTCATTGCCTTTTTATTGTGTTGGTTTTATTATTGTCAAATTATTTCAGAAAACTGTGAGATCCTAGTAGTGACGCGCTTTTTTAAATATTTTCATTTCTTGAAATATTTAATATTTTCATTTCTTCTCTCTGGTTACGAGTTTTAACTCTGGTTCTCTCTGATCCGAACTTAAGACAGCCACAGTTTGCCTTTCCAAAACAGAAGAATGATAATTCACTGTCCTAAATGAGGATCGAACCCATAACCTACACCTTGTCTTGTACGATTTGTGTTAAATATTTTTCTGTTATCATATAGCTAATCATTATTAATACGTAGATACTATAGAATCTAGTAATATCATATTTTTAAGCTACAAAACTATATTTTCGTAACACCAAGGCCAGCTAACGTTAAAAACGTTCACTATACGTCGTTATAATAAAAAATATAAATAAAACACGCTAATGTTCCTTTATTAATATCTGGGAGGTAATTCACTTGTCTTTACTATAGTTTTTACTTCTAGGAACGAGTAAAATTTTTGATTGATGTTAAAGTATATGTATATTTTTTTTTAACTTTACACTGTATCCCGCAAATAGCAGGGTAGGCAAAGGGGACCTAGTGTTTGGGTATTCCGTTGCTCTTTTTCGTCGAATTTTCGAGACATTGCGTGTTAAGTGGCGGAATTCAACGCCGCGCTGTGAACATTTTCAACTTGTTATCAGAGCGAAGGAATTGAAAATGCTCAATAAATCATTCCCCAAAGGGGGAATTGAACTCACAACCGTTGTATTTACAGTCACACACTGTGCCATGGATTTATGTGCCATGGAGAATGAATTTTTATTCTGCCAAGTGTAAAAAAAATGTTAATGGGATGCGATAAGTGATAGGTATTATAAGAAAAAAGATGTACATATATATGGATTATTAGTTATCCGGATTAGTGTGAGCCCTTCTCAATTAATAGACTATCCAACATAGAAAGTATTTTTCAATTTGAACCAGTAGCTCCTAAGATGAAAGAATAACAAACGAACTCTTCAACTTTATATTTTAGTAGGTACAGATTGTAGCGTAGAACTTGGTGTTTCAAACCGCAATTATATTTAATAATACTAAATGTATATGGATATATATAACATATGAGAAGATAATTTCTTATATTTATTTTATTGTGGCGAAGTGGGTCAGTGTCTGACTGCAAAATCGCTGTTTGTGGGTGCGATCTCCGCTTGAGAAACTGAATTGTATTCATTTTCTCTACTCTGACAAGGCAAAGCGCAGTGGAGATAGCGGAGGAGGACGGAGAATTTGGACACTAGAGGGACTTAGTGTCCAAATTCTCCGTCCCTCCATCTACCCTGCTACATGCACGATACAGTTGAAGACAAGTTCTGTCCTATATTATAGTAGACCTTACAAAGATTACAGGCCTACTGACCTAATTAACTACTTTAGTTCTGTTTCTATTGATCGCTTATTATTTCAAATATAGGTTACATTGAAACTGTGACGATTTTCTTTGTCTATTTATTTAACTATATACATATGTATGTTTAATAAAAGTAACGTGAACTAAAGTGCTATTCATATTGTTCAATAATATACGTATATTTTTTATTGTTTTACTTGTTACTTATAATTTTACATTATAATCTATGATAGACATTTTTATTTTTAATTTATGTTTAAATGCCTTTTTCTAAATATTTTCACAATAGTGCAATAAATCTATAACTTTTCTATATAACTATATATCTGCTGCTGAGTGACTGTCACACCATCACAAATACGCCACTGAGGTAGGTAGTAGGGAAGCACTAACATAGGATTTCTGAAAACCTTACGGGTACGGGAAAAAAAAGGGAATGAAACGGGATTTGTTATTTTACGTTTTAAAATCCATGCAAATATAAATAAACTTGCAGGCAAGTAGTTCAACAAAACTCTTAGTTTTATTTTAACATTATAAGCCCATTTTTAAAATAAATAACTAAAAACGATCACACATGGACATTAAAATGAAGCAAATCTTCAAAGGAATGGAACCAAGAACCACAAAATGACTACTTAAATTAACAACTTAACATACGTATCTAAAGAAGTTCCAAATAGTCCATGGAAATGTATTGTTGGACAATAAATAATAGATGTAGAGGGGCTGGCGGCGGCGAGTCTGCTGTCTTTATCATGGTAATGCTGTTGCTAGGGGCTAAGATTCCCTCCAAGGACGCCACTGTAGCTTTTATTTTGTATATTTTTTGTATGGAATTTTGTTTTGTTTTTTTTTATATTGACTACAGACGACAGTAGTTATGACTGGAATCAAATTTTGGGGAATTAAGTTGATTTATACTTTCCTGGTTTAGTTAAATATAGGTGAAGTTGGGTGGCGCAGCGGTACAGCATATGAATAAATGATTGTGGGTTCAATTTCCATTCGGGTAGATAAATTATTTTCATTGTATTCCTCTGGTAAGAGTGCAAAGTCCGTCGTTACGCCACACAACACGTCTGTCTCGAAAATATGGCGGTTTGTGGTTTGTTGAGCATCTTAATACTAGATTCCCTCCGCCTGCACCACTACGTGTTGTATGCAGCAATGGAAAAATTCTTTAAATTGTATTGTTAAATTCGAAATACAAAAGAATAAAAAGATAATATTTCCTAAACAAAAAAGAAAACTATTTACAAGATAAACACAAAAAGCAATGTACTCGTAATCTCAAAAACAATAAACTAACTTTATTACACTATAATAATACTTCGACGTCTATATGAAACAGTCTTTATTTATGTATATCGCAATGCTCGTACACCACTAGCACCAGCGGGCAGCGGCTATGAATACATTAGTATGTGATTGGTGCGCCTGTTGCTAGGCGATCATTTTTTGACTCCAAATTGACCCCTGGTTTGGTTGGATTTGTATGGTTATTTTTTCTGTAAATTATACATGTTTCTTTACTATAGTAAAATTTCTACACTTGTCGTTTGTTTCTAGTTTATCTTTGTTTTAGCTTCACGCTCTATTCCGTATATTACAGCATAGACGGATTAAGACTCTCCGTTCCACACACTGACTTTTCTAGACATCACCAGGTAGTAGATGAAAATAACTCATTCTCTCGAGTGGAAATCGAACCCACAACCGTTGCGCCGCCACACTACCGAGGCTTCTATAAATTTAATAATTCATTTTATAAAATCTCATAATTTATGGTTTTCTATTTATAGTTTTTGAGGAAAAGTAAACACAAAGCTAATTACCACAAAAGTCAAGCAAGGTCCCATAATGTCGCGCAATATACAATATACAATATACATATGTGTATAGATAATATTTGGTTTAAATATAATAAATATTAATTAAATATAGCTGCCCTTACTATATCAACAATACCTATTAAAGTTAGTAGTCTGTGAAACTTTACAAATACGACTTCTATTAACAAACGGATAGCAAATCTACACATTGTGGTTCATACTCATTGAATTCGATGACCATAAGGTTTAAATCTGTTCTCACTAAGGTACTTCCGTTTCTTACTCTCCGCCGAATTCTGGAGACTGCGTGTTGAGTGGCGGAACACAACGCCGCGCTTTGCCTCGTTACCAGAGCGAAAAGAAATGAAAATAAAATTTTATAATATCAGTACAGATTTACCTACAGTCAAAATATTCGTAAAACAACCACCTAATTTCATCATTGCACGCCACAGATACCTTAAATACCTTCACTCATATAATTAAACCTGTAGGTACTTGCTTTACAATATGCTGAGAAGATTTGAATGAAACTTTACAATAAAGGGCCAATATAAAAAAAGACAAACGCTCATCGCTGGGGCGTGGTTATCTCAGACTTCATAAGTATGCCAAGGACGTATCTCCAAGCTGAATAGGATCTGGCATTAGCGGCTCATAAAACAACCTTATTATGTAAACTTTGATTGTTAATGATTGGATTGTTGTATATTTGACGTTTATACCGAGTAGTGATGTACTGTATGGTTGTTATTTTTTATTCGCTATTAGAAATATTAAAAATAATATGTATGTTTGTATGAATGTTACATATTATACATAAATAAGTTCTGTGATTCGAAACGTCATGTACTTGAAAATTTTTATGCAATAATAAAAATATGGCGTTGCTTATAATTATATATTAAAAAAGTGTTGTGTCACATTCTAAGTGAAAGAAAATATTTTGCTATACCTACTACCAATCTATGAAAAAAAAATACATGAGATGTTACGTTTCTAA
>DWQW01009115.1:0-13243 GCA_018249695.1 Heliconius erato demophoon
ATATTTCATCTCCTCGAGTGGGGATCTAACCCACAACCAGTCGGTTTTGCAGTCACACCTCGTGCCGCTGCGCCACGACCGGCCTCAATATATATATATATATATATATATATATATATATATATATATATATATATATTTTGGTTGGTTGGTATCTATAGGTTAAAGCTAAAAAAAAATGCTATACTCATATACTAACATGTACACGTAATTATTTGAACGTAGCACACGTTCTTATATTTTCAGCATACTTCATAATGCGGAAAATCTAGTAGCTGCCCGCAATGGTAGATATTAATCATTTCTTATAGTATAGCTGGACTACTTCGGTCCTACATCGGGTGTGGCTATCTACAAAATCAAATATAGCCTAGATCCTGCCCAGACTTAATAACTACAAAACAAAAAAGTTTCAGTCAAATTCGTGTAGTATTTTAGAAAATGTGCGTATACAAACAAACTAAAAGACAAACATTTTTTTATAATTATAGATTTGTGTTCTATTACTGTTTAATGCTTAAAAATCAGCTTCACGCTGTATCCCGCTCACAGCAGGATAGACAGAGGGTACATAGTGTTAAGACACTCCATTTTTTAGTTTGCGTCATATTCCCAACTCGGAATCAACCACAACAAATTGCGTTTACAGTCAAACACTTATGACCCTGCGCCACGATTAGCCTCTAATGTTTTTTTTATTAATATTAAAAGTTTGTAGACAAAATTATAAACTTACATAGATTTCAAGTTTTTATAGAGATGTTGTACCTGTGAGCCAATTTTTTACAATGTAGCGTTAAAAAAGTCAATATCTCGTGATTTCTTGCCCCTTTGCCTCTTGACCTTTGAAAAATAGGCTTAATATTTGTATGATAATTTATTATCTATATTTTATTTTAATTAATTCGGTATAAAGATTTATCTAGGCCTTCTTTGTGTATATTTTTCAAGTTAAAGCTGTTTTTTTAATTAAATATATTTTTTTAAATGTTTAAAAAATTAACCTTTTAACATATATCATCTAGATTAACTTTAAGTGGTTATTTTAGGTTCCATTAAAACATCTAATAGAAAATTATACACATACATATCAGCTTTAATAAAATATTCAAAATAAAACTTTATGTGAGAATGTAGTAGCGATATAACTATCAAGCTAAAGCTTTTGAGCATATAGTGTTATAGAGTTCAAAATATTCAAATAATGCTTTTTAAACATAAAATATTTTGAACTCATAAAAAGTCTACATCTGTAGCGATGGTTACGAGTTTTGAACTGCTCTATTATCCGCGTTTTAGTATAAATTAATTAAATACTAAAATGAGGTGAACAAGAGAATTGAGTGATATTAATGTTAACATTAATTTATCTATATTTTAACCCAGTTATAGCGGAAAATAAAAAAAATCATACGTATATACGTAGATATACCTACATGCATATAATCTAAAAGGCCGCCTTTGAAAGGTGCGCTCCACGATCCACGCTCAAGAGGTCTCGTTGAACACGTCGCGTTTCCTAAAGACAAAGGGTTAGAAGAGCGATGTAGGCTGTCATACCTTCCAGGAAAGCCGAAACCTTCTACTATGTTCTAGGTATATATTTAGATATAAGAAATGTTTTGAGGCCCAACTGGTGCAGTGGACAAGTTTGACTGTAAACGTGAAGGTTGTGGGTTCGATACTCACTCAGGGGAATGATTATATTTTAATTATTTTCATTTCAGTGTGGTGTTAAATTCCACCACTCAACACACAATGTTCCGAAAATTGGGCGGAAATTGGGAAACAGGAAGTGTTATTCTAAGGTCCACCTGCCCTGCTAAGTAAAGTGTGAAAATAATTATTTTAATAAAATATTAATAATGGTTAATCACTAATAACTAAAAAAAATGTACTGAGTTACAAAGCTTTTCCCTGCCTATACTCCAATATTTTTACAGAATGAGAAATATCCGTTAATATATAATAAAATCTAATAGTGTAGCTAATCTTTAGTAATTCTTCATATATAAAAAAAATGTATTTTACATCACTCAATTTTAAGGTGGTGGTAGTATGCCGGGGTGCAATGGCCGCTAAAATTCAGATTAAAGCCCTTAACCCTTTTATGCTCTGCGGAATATAATTGCTAGTACTCAAATTACGTGGCATGATACAGAAATATTGTTAAAAATGAGGTATTTTTTTAAAGGCAGTAGGATTATTTTTCGTATAAATTATAAAATAATATAGACTTTTTTTGATAAACCAAATCAAATTATGATTTAATATTGAATCAAAATTAAATCCGCTTTACGCTGTACAAACAATACCGCAGGGTATGTAGATGGAACCTAGTGATAAGACACTCCGTCCCCCCCTTTTCTCCGAATTCTTTAGGCTCTTTAGGATCACTATTTCAAAAAAGAAAATTTCTTGTCGTCGTTGCTTGCTTGGCGTCATTGCGATTTATCTGAATATATAATGTACTACTGGTTGTATAGTAAATCCCCAGCCAAGCATTTTTTTGTTATATTTAATGCATTTGTTTATACCCAATTTGGAAGTCACGAGGATGTGGAACTAAATATTATTGGAAAATCGTAAAAAAATATCTGTAAATTTTGATGATAATCATTGCTCTTCTAACCATTTTCCTAGAAGAAGCTGTAAATGATTATTACTATTACACTTATTATATAACATAAATTTCTTCCCATAATAAAACACCAATAAAATATAATAAAAGAATAAGAATCTCTGGCAAAACTCATGATGCAGCATCAGCATGTCGCCAGCAGCGACGCGCGCCCGCCGCCGGCCACTCCCGCGCCGCCCGCCGCCGCTGTCGACACACTACTCACTATGTAAGCTACCTATATTATTTATTTGTATAAGAATTTATAATATTAGCTTTTACTTTAACAGAGTTAATCATGAATTGTAATTACGTGTATATCACTAACGTTTCCATATAATCGCGAAAAGAAAAACCCGATATATTTTTGATTTTGATGAAAGTTTCATTAGTATATATAAATTAAATGTAAATTTTAAACTACATAAAGTGTTACTTGTATTTTGTGTTTTTTTTTATTGTTTTCTTAGCTAAGCTTTAAAGGAGCTTTTGGATAGATTTTTTCTAAATACTACTACTTTTTTTAATAATTTATTTTATATGAAAATCTCAACGTAAATTATAATAAATATATAATACTTTTATATTAGTAGAAATTGTAAATCTAACATATTACAAAAAAACTTTAAAAAATATTTATTTACTATGTTATAAAAACGTTATAAAATAAAGTATATAAAATTCTTTTGAAAATTTCACTTTTGAAAGCAAGCGTTGTGTTCCACCACTGAACACGCAAGTGTCGAACTGGAGTGGAAAGCGGCTAACGGAGTCTCTTGACACTAGATGTTCTCTCTCTACTATTCTACGTGTGACGTAAAGTTCTAATATTTTAACAAACTATTACCATCGTTAAAATTTTGCGTATCATCAACAATGTATGAAGAATAAGAAAGAAGAACAAGAAGTAGAAGAAGTTCAGGTTTGAAATGGCCATTACCTCACAGTCACGTGGTCTCAGTGGTACAACGTGTGATGTGACGTAGTGGAAGTCTCGGCCTGGATATACGACTCGAGCTTAGAAACAAGAAAAAGAAGAAGAAAGAAAATATTGAACATTTCATATCAATTATATTTTTATTCTCTTGATTTTGTGATATTTTTAATTATCTGTTTATGTTTAATTAAACGCATATAATTATTGTTTTAATAATTAAACTTTTAATAATATCTAACTCACAGACTTAGCACAAGATATTGAAAAATCGTAGCTCAATAAGGACGCTAAAGCTTAATTGGGTAGAGCACTCGGACGGATTCCAAAGAGGCGCGGGTTCGTCCCGCTACTTTAAAATTTTTCATACTTAGATAATTTTTGTCGGAAGACGTTGAATATCAACTACAATTACATACCATTAAACGTAGATTTTTTATTTGTATATATTTATTTTTTGTTACTTATTTTATTATACTCCCAATATAAATAAAAAAAATGTTTTATAATAAGCATACTTTTCAATAACTTAAAATTTTCAATGTCATACAAACCTTACAAGTACGTACTCTCATTTCCATACAACCACAGCTCACCGTCTTCTCATAAATTATGTAATGTGCTTCTATTTTACTTTGATAAAGTTTCACTTATCACTTTAGTTCAGAATCTCATTAAAACAGCGTTTCAGTCGCAGTTACCCCGTGGATGTACCAGGAGATGAGTTCAAAACTATTTTCAGATTGCGTCACGTATCGCTATGTTATTAATTGTATAATAATCAAAGTATCAGTTTTGAGTCTATTTTTAATGATGAACTATAAATACTTTTTAGTTCAATCTTTTTTGTAGAATTAAATAAATATTTCAAATTTTTATCTGATATTTTTATTATAGCATTGTAGGCAAGAACAAAGGACAATTTAATATTGTAAGTTATATCTCGGTTACTATTTATCAAAAGATATATATTATTACTTTTCTCATTATTCGAAGTTCTTTTGCTATTTTTTTCTGTTTATAAGTCTTTATGTAGCTATAATAAGGTTATTTAAAATATTATTGTTAAAACATATGGTATTAAGTATTTATAATCTGGAGACTCTAATGAAAGCGGATTTTTTAAAATAAAAAATACAAGTTTCTATTCAATTCGCTACCTAATTTGAAAATCGCAGGAGCACAGAAAGTCTTACGGTTTAAAATTTAAATAAAAAAAATAACATATATTATAATACAATTTAAATCATATTTAATTTTTTTTACACCATTTAAAAATAAATATATTTGTATTCAAATGAGTGTTGTTATTTGCCACCACGACGTCAGGTCGTGGTATCATATTTCCACCATTCGCCACGTTGCACCACACTGCACTGGTCACTGTCTAAAGCAAATGCTTAGCGAAATTCAACACTCATATCACGAACAATCAAGTAGCTTTTAGTCAAAACATTGACGTCACCGATATTAATTTAGCTTGTATTTTCTTAGAAATATTTTTAAACTACTGATTTCTTAATACCAGTTAAGTAGGTGAAAAAGATGATAATTATAATGGAAAAAAATATATATAAAATCAAAATATCCCCTTCAAATTGTATCCCGCATACAGCAAAGTAGGCAGAGGAATCCTAGTAGTCAGACACTCCGACTCCCATTTACCGCCGAATTTTGCGAGGCATTACCTGTTGAGTAGCCGAACTCAATACCGGGCTTTTACCTTGGTGCCAGAGCGAAGAAATGGAAATATTAACAAATAATAATTTATTCTCTCGAGTTTCGATCGAACCCACAACCGTCGCGTTGCAATCCTGTGCCACGACGGAAAAAATATATATTTAATATACCATTATTGAAAAAATATATTTAATACAAATAATAGCCAACTAAAAATAGAAATGAGTAAGGCCTATAATACTGGTTATATATGACATTAATCCTATCAATATAACCCATTTTACTTGATGTATGTATCATACACAACTCTTAGTTATTTTCATCCGATCACACGGAAAACACATTTAAAAGCTGGTTCGTAATAAAATCGATGAAACTCTTGTGAAATTTTAGTTTAGTATATACTTTTTATTTGTTAAAGATATCAGTTTTATTGATTGGAGTTGAGTTTGTTAGTTTATGGTAACTTAAGTGTAAGCTCAGTCTTGGTTTCTTCATTTAATACTCTAAGTATCTTGTTGGCAGGAATAAGAGAAAAAAGACACATTTCTTTAAAATATAGAATTTAGTTGTATTAATTAGCTGAACTTTAACTTAAACTTAAAAGTTCTTTGAATTTCAATATTATCTGTATAAAAATCGTATATTTCACATTTTCATATTTTTGCAGTACCTACACGGGGTAAGTGCAGAAAACCAAATGATATATCCATAGCAGGTCCCCCATTAGTACACTCACGTTCCTCACTTTCCCCCGAATTCTAAAGGTTCTGCGTGTTGAGTTGTTGTTGAACTAAACGCCGCGTTTTTCCTCGTTACCAGAACTTGCCATAGTAAATGAAAATATTAAATATTTCATTTTCTCGTGTAGGAAGCGAACCCACAACTGTCTTTTTTTTACTCTTTTATTCTATCGGGGTAGCCGAAGAGTGGAGTATCAAACCATACAGTAACTGAGTTATTTAAAGGATTTCTAAATTTTGTATAAATAAAATAAAAATAACTTTCATTAAATTAAACAATGTCTAAGACTGTGTCTTATCTATATAAGTATATTTTTTTATTTTCGTTACGTTTAGTATGTAAAAAGTTAATATATTGAATAGGTACTGAAGAAATATAAGATATACTGAAGAGATAGAATTATCATTCTATGTAAAATCATAATTATAGTTACAAAAAAAAATAGAGTAAGGTAATTTATAGGTTAAATATGTTTCAAAAAAATTAATTTTATACAAAATTCTTTCCTCAATTTCCTTAAAAATAGTCATATTAAACATAAAACTTTATAACTACATATCCTATTACAAGCTGTTCTTATCTTAAAATTAAAAATTAACCGCCATCAAGGAAGTCAGAACAAAAGGCAGCAATTCCGCATCTCCCTTAACAATTACCATAACGCGTTATATAAACAGTGCAGTTGATATCACCCCCGATGGGGTGCGCTTTTTATCGCGAATAACGTGCGCCTTTAATGTCGTATTACTATTTGAACGTTTCAGCTGAAATTCAATTTTACTCGACAATATTTAGGTATAGGTACTTCTTACCTACTTATTAGGTAGTATGTATAGCGCAGCGTTGAGTTGCGCCTCTCTACACGAAATATCTCGGATCCGGTTGGTGTAACACTAGGTTCTTTCTGCCCTGCTGTATGCTGAATACAGTGTGAAGATATTTTTTTAGTTTGTAGATATTTTTTTCGGTATGGGAATACCTACACCCATCTACTTGATACTTGAAAAATTCAAAATTTTCTTGAAAATTCTTATTAATGTTTGAAATTTGATTGGTTTTTTGAATCACTTTTATGCTTTATAATTTAATGACTTTTACTGTTTATCTTCAAAATACATAAATGAAAGATAGATTATTTTATTTTTCCATTTTTCCACCATACGAGATAGATAGTCTTCACACAAACTCCTGAATCACTTTTATGCTTTATAATTTAATGACTTTTACTGTTTATCTTCAAAATACATAAATGAAAGATAGATTATTTTATTTTTCCATCTTTCCACCATACGAGAGAGATAGTCTCCACACAAACTCCATTACGTATGTATGAATTTATAAAAAACCAAGTAATATTAATAAAGAAATAAAATATTTTCGACCTATATTCGACAATTCGTAGTAATGTATTTTATAAGCCCGGCAACCGGGGGGAGATCCCTAAATTGCTGGGATTTGCGAATAGCGAGATATGAAAAACGAAATCGAAGGACTAACACTGTGCGGCGTTGATATTGTGAACTTAAAAAGATCAATGTTGTCTATAAAAAAATCTTTTAGCTTAAAATTTTATCGTGAACTATAAACATAATAGCCCAGATCCCAGGGCCCCCAGACCTACGCTACGTATGCTAAAATGATAATTTGAGGACTATTAGGCTAATATGTAGTCAAGACTGTATGCGTACTCACTAATTTGAAAGTAGGGTCCTACTATTAATTTAAAAAATTTCAGCTTTGCTAAAATTACGAAGGTCTGGGGACCCTGGGATCCAGTCTATAAAACTTTAATGAAGCCACTAAATATTTTAACGTGTAAATTTGAGAACTAGCGTGTACAAGAACCGCGATATTTAAAAGGCAAAAAGTTAAATTTATTTTATAAGAATGTAAAGTTATAGTGTCAAAAAATTAATTCCGTAGACATTGTTTAGTTTCGGAGGTAAAATATTTAAATGTTACTTAATTTACTGCATAAATATTTACCTCGTCTCTTATTTAGTAAATCGCTATATCAAATATTTATTTTTTAATTTCACACATGAAGCAAGATAACAATAAGTCGTCCTTTTAAGAGGTCATCGCAGCGCAGCGGCACAGGGTCCTACTGTAAATGCGACGGTCATGGGTTTGATTCCCACAAGGTGAAATGAACTATTACCATTTTCTCGCCCTGGTAACAAGACAAAAAGTAGCGCTAGGCCACCTTCTTGCTGTATCTATTCTGCTACATGCGGGCTACAGCATGAAGCCGAAAAAAAAGGAGACGTTGATAGTAACGGAACCTAACGTCGCACTTTCACTTAAAAGAAGGAGAACTGAAAATAAATAAATATATAAATATTGTGAGTGGCAAACGAACCTACAACCATCATGTGTGCAATTACACTTCCACAGTACACTGGAAGCCTTACACTATTTATGTTCCCAGGATCCCTCTGCCTATCCTGCTATGACTAAACTACTAATATATTAAATATTTAATTTCTTCGTGTGGGAATCGAACCCACAACCTGTTGCGTTTACACTCACCCGCTTGTACCCCTGCACGACGACTGCCCTCACTTATGCTTATACTTCAATGTTATATTTAAAATCAATATATAAATGCACGTGTCGCTATAAACATTTCATCGGTTTAAATTAACTTTATTAACAAGTGAAGGGCGGCGTCGTCAATTGCCGCGTAATGCCTCCAGGGATGCGTGCGTCGGCTGTATTCGTGTTGATTTGCAATTAGTGTACAGACCTATATTTATTATTTTTTGCGCAAAATTATTGCAATAATAAAAAGTATGCTTTTATTCGAGACCTGCTGTAGCGCAAGGGCACAAGTGTGTGACTGTAAATGCAACAGGTTGTGGTTTCGATTCCCACTAGAGTAAAAGAAATATTTAATATTTTGATTTCTTCGCTGTGGTTTCGAAGCAAAGCTCGGTGTTGAGTTCCGCTACTCAACACGCCATGCCTCCAAATTTCGGCGGAGCGTCTTAATGGAAACTTAACACTAGGATCTCAGGTTCCCTTTGCCTACCGTGCTATATGCGGGATACAGCACAAAGATAAAAAATGCTTATATTAAATTACCTTAATACGTTGACTTTGTTTGTGAAACGTATTGTTCTGCTCTGTTTTTTTAATGGCGTTGCGAACACGTCAGTTGAGCACTTATCACTTCGTCAATGTCACGTGATATAGAGAACCCATGGTAGAGAATGTACGGTGACATAAAGAGGATGTTACGGAGGACAATAGGAAAATGCATGTTAAAAAGAGGCCCTCGTGGCACAAGGGCGTACGACTGTAAACACGACGATTATGGGTTCGATTTACACCCGGATGAATGAAATATTTAACATTTTTAATTCCACGTTCTGGCAACGAGGCAAACGACGTTGAGTTCCATTATTCAACTTGCAATGCCTCGAGAATTTAGCGATATGGGGGAAACGGAAGTGTCTTAATGGGAAAGGGTTGACTTAACCCTAGGAACCTGGATCCTTTTTACCTACCCTGCTATGACAGCGTGAAGCTAAAAAAGAGAATTAAAATGAGATTCCACTATTATACAGCCCATACCTATAAAAAATTATCAATGTACAGAATACTTGTTAAACGTAGTATCAGTCTAGACTGTAGTTAAAAATAACGTCCTAATAAATGAGTACGTATGTAGGTCACAATATTTTTATAATAATTGACAAAAAGTAGTTCCAATACATATAATGACATTTTAGGACCATTTCGATGATTCATAACAGTCATTAAGCAACGTCATTTTAAGGATTATCCCAAGAACCCCTTTTTGTCAAACCGGGGTTAATACTTTTCATGTATCTAAAAATGAAAGATATAACGGTGGCTTACTATACTGCCGTGTACTTTTTTTTTGATTCACGCTGTATCCTGCACATGGCAGAATAGGGAACCTGGGGACTGAGTGTTAAGTAACTCCGTTCCCATTAAGATACTTCCATTCCCCGCATTCCGCCGAATTCTTAAAGCATTGCGTGTTGAGTGGCGATACTCTTCGCCGCGCTTTACCTCGTTTCTAGAGCGAGAAAATGCAAAATATTAAATATTTTATTGCTCCGAGAGGGAATCGAACCACCAGACCACGATAGCCTCAACAATAATCCATTTAGTTATAATATAAAAACGTAAACAAAATTCTACACGCTAAATCTTAAGAGGAAAACATGGATGGCGTCACGCCGGCGTTGCCACGCGACACTGCATCAATCGATAGCTCCTGCACGAGGGCAACTTGTCACTTCACTGAGACGCTTAGACCTCTGAGGCAATGGGAAAGCTTTATGTGGAGATGTGCTTATTATTATTGTATAATAATAAGCTTTATTTATAATATGTTTTGATCGAGAATTTAAATATATATTTTTCGTATTTTACAAATTTAAATTTATGTAACAAATATTATATGTGACACTCAACCACGACACACGTGGCACAAGCGGTTGATTGTAAGCGCAACGGTTATGGGTCTCAATTCCCAAGCATGAGAATATAACATTGAATATTTTTATTTCATCGCTCTGGTAATGAGGCGCGAACAGATTGACAACGTTAGGTTCCTTGGTTTCTTGCCTTGCTATATACGGGATACATTGTGAAGCTAAAAAAATATTTAAAATTAACTCCAATGAGACCATCGAGCCGCAATGGGATAAGTGTGATTTCTCAAGGAAATCAATTATTTTAATTACTACGGTATGATAAGACAAAGTGCGGCGTTGAGTTCCTCCACTGCTGCCTTTGCCTCCTCTGAAATATTAATGGACAAAGTATGAAAAAAAGTAGAAAACATTATTCAGGAAAATGTTGAATTGCATGTATTTATAAATGTAAAGCTTATTTTCTTAAAATCCATAAGAGCATAAGATATCTTTATCTCGAAACTTTTACGTTCTTTTCTTCTAAAAATATATATTATATCAACAAAGTGAGTCAAAAGTCCACTTCACTTAAACGAAAATAAATATAACGAAACTAGAAAAGCATTAATGTCAAGAGTAGCTCTTTTATATAATCCTTTCAGGATATTAAGAGTATAAATAGACTGAATCAATACTGTTTTCGGAATCAACTCCCAGTGTGGGATGTTGGCAGACAGCAGAAGGTTAAACATAAGGCTTGGACGTAGGCGCACCAAGGATTTTATATAATGTGTATCTAAATTAATTTACTTTCTTACATTATTTTTTACTTCTTACCATTTAAAATGTCTTTCGATTCACATGGAAAAGGTTATGAAAGAATACTGCTTAAGAGATAAAAAAAATATAAGTACGTTTAAAAGATAGGGCTCCAGGACTCCATTTTGTTAGTAACGCAAAATTTATTAAATTTATCAACAATTGTAGAAAAAAGAGAGAAATGTTATATATAATAAAGACTAATACTCGAAAACATAGTTAATTGTTTTATATACTACAGTACAAATTTTTGTATATACCTAAAGAAAAGTATGTAAAAAATTCTGTTTGTTTTGTTACTTGATATAGATTGTTTTTTTCAATCTACTATTATGTCCTTCGAGAACACAGTATCGATGATAATAGACGAAGGTCACGTAAAATGCATGAGGACGATGAAGCTTGATGACGGAGGACGAGGCGAAATAGGTATGCATAAAGCTTTTGGCGATTTGTTTTCTATGGCTAAAGTGAAGAGAGAGAGAGAGAGAGAGAAGAGTGAAGTATAAAAAAAATCGAAAATATTCCTTTATATGATTGTTGATGTAAATATATAACATTGTAAGAGGCGAGACATTGAGTTCGAAGCTCCCACCACTTTGAAACGACCGTCTGTTAAGTTAGTCAAGAACAAATAGTTGTCTCTAAAAATAGTAATTATTGTATCAAGAATATCTATTCTATAACAAACTTTATATTAACTTTACAATCAACAGAATATAAACTTTCATAAATCACGAAATTATTTTAACGAAATCTTAATACTGTATAAAAAAATTATATACATTTTTTATGTTTCACATTGTTTCCCACTTATAAGTAAATGTAAGTACGTGTGAAGAGTAGCTCTTTTATATAATTCTCCATTCGAGCTTTAGACATTGCTCGTTTAGTGACGGAACTCAACGCCGCAAACAACACAGACCAGCGGACAAATGAACATCATTTATTATAATAGTTGCAGATGCAGTTGTTGCACAACCGTCGCTGTTTACCATTAATTAAGCGTACAATATATTCTGTCATTTTTTTTTTGTAAATGTTCAAAAAACTTACTTTTGAAAATACGTTTGCTAATAAAAAAATTGTAATTAGATAACAATATTGAAATTATGTAGGGTAAGTTTTCCAATCTCTTTGACGACAAAGCCACAATATGTAAAGTTGGCTCATTTCTGAGGGTGAAGAATATGCGACGTAATATTTCGCTTTGTTTGTAAAAAGAAAGATTTTAGGTTAGTAGGTATGTACTTTCATTTTGTGATCAATAACAAATAAACTTATTATTTTTTTTAAAGTTCACACTGTATCGCGCATTAACAGGATTGGCAGAGGGAATCTAATGCTAAAAAACCTTACAATTATCGGAACCTGGCATGTTAAATGCCCGAATTCGATGCCAACACGGCATCGAATTCGGGTTGTTTCATAAATCTATTGATTCTCCCGAGTAGGTAGATCAAATCCACTACCGTCGCATTTTCAGTCATACGTTGTGCTTCTGGCACCTCCTGTTATTTTTCTCATAAAATACCATATTACACGATTTTTTTTAAATGACCTGATTGCTAAAATTTATCCTTTCCCCAACCAGAGGCGATCCCCAATGAGTACCACCAGGCACCCTTTTGTAAGGTGGTAAGTACGCAACTACCACGTATGGACCAAATCCATGGGTATAGTAAACGCGACTGATTATGGGTTCGATCCCCCGGAAATTAGATATTCCGCTGGTGACGAGGCAAAGCACAGTGAGTTCCAGAATTCAACGCAGATTTCTTTCAGAATTCGCCATGAAAATGGGGAACGGAATGTCTATGCACTAGGTTCCTTCTGCGTATGCTGCTGAGTGCGGGACAGCGTAAAAAAATAGGTTTCAAATTCTAAGCCTACACCTAGATGACGTCTACATAATAGCATTACAATGCACAATCCGCTTTAGGAATTCTTTTCTTAACGGAACAAAGGGCAATTGATTATTATATGACTTCATTAGAACTGTTAAGTAGATTATATTTCCAACTAAATAGATTAATTTTTCAAGGACTTGAA